>LNAC01000133.1:1639663-1728542 GCA_002007465.1 Ailurus styani
TTTTCTTTGGCTGCTACACTGTAACCACAGAAAATGACCAAACCTCAAAGAATTAAGTCATTAAGGGTGTTATCAATAGTCCTTGCTCAAACCAAGATATCATAAGCATCTCAAGGCCGCAAGCTTCCCACTCAATTATCAATAAAAGACTGCCACTAAAAGGTCTCAGTGGCAACCCATTTGGGACCCTTCTCACTCTAGAGCTTTCTCTTTCCTTTCTGTTCTCACCTTTACTCAATAAACTTTCACTTCACCATTTTATGTCCGTGAGATTCATTCTTTGACTCCATGAGACAAGAATCCTGTAACAATAGGATGATTAGAAGCTGTGTTCCCAGACATAGACTTAGCAGTATTGACATGACAGTGAAGTCTATGACCAGACCAATCATAAAAATACACACCATCACAGAGATTCCTATCCTCAACAAGGCATCTCAAGAGATTGTTATCTGGTTTAATCATATCCTGGTTGTAAAAAATTCACAGATGATAAAGTAAAAGATGATTAAGGTCAAACTATAAAATATCTGTGAAAGCAAATACTCCAGGAGAATAATCATACCATTCTTATTAATATCCAAGCAACTTGCCTAGCTTATATACTCTTTGATTCAATCATCACTGAAATTCCCTACAGCTGTTCCGATTAAGGAGGTCATAGTTCCTTCATGTTATGGGAATTAAAATGCCCAGAGAAAGAATGAGCCACTGCGTAAAATGCCCACTTCTTTTGAAATGTAGAATTTTTTAAAAGGTTTTATTTATTGAGAGAGAGAGAGAGAGAGAGAGCAAGCACGAGTGGGGGGGAGGGGCAGAGGGGGCAAGGGAGACAGAGAAGCAGACTTCCTGCTGAGCAGGGAACTCTTGCAGAACTTAACTCCAGGACCCTGGGATCGTGACCTGAGCCGAAGGCAGACGCTTAACCAACTAAGCCACCCACGTACCCTCTTGAAATGTAGTCANTTTTATTTATTGAGAGAGAGAGAGAGAGAGAGAGAGAGAGGGAGAGCAAGCACGAGTGGGGGGGAGGGGCAGAGGGGGCAAGGGAGACAGAGAAGCAGACTTCCTGCTGAGCAGGGAACTCTTGCAGAACTTAACTCCAGGACCCTGGGATCGTGACCTGAGCCGAAGGCAGACGCTTAACCAACTAAGCCACCCACGTACCCTCTTGAAATGTAGTCATTAGTAATGTCTGGCAATAAATGTAGTGGCTAGATAATTCATGTGTGTCATAATGGTGAAGTTTTCAAATCATGAAATCTGCTTATTGAAAATTATTCTGTAACTTATCACTCCTGTAGTGTTTATTAATTAGATCATAGGATGTTTATATTATGTTAAAACTTTACAGTATGAAAAAGGAAAACTTAGTAGGAAACCAAATCACAATATGGATACAGTTGCAAATGTGTATGAAGATGATGATTTTTATAATTATCAGTATGTTAATGGCAGGCGATTTTTTCTCCTTTTATCTCTGGTCCTACTGCCACATTAGCAACCCAGTTTATATATGTATGTGTGTGTGTATATTTATATATATATATATATATATATATATATATATAGTCAACCACGTAAGCCAAGGGAAATTTGAAAGGAACAATTGAAATTGACACACATTCTGCTCCTACACTCATAACAGACTCCTCCAAGTTTAATGATTTATTCATATTTGTTGACTAAATATATCTTCTTTCTTCACAAATAGTATGCCACTGTACTTCTCAGGGCTATATTTTATTTACTTACCAGGGAAATTTTAAATATTTAAAATTTTATCTATAATGACATTGGAGAAGAGAAAAAAAGGTACAATTAACAGTCCAACTTACAATTTCTGAAAGTTATGAAATATTGAAATAGATTAAGAGAAACATCAATCAGCATCAAGTAGCACTGGGAATTATTTGTGAAGTCCTTTAAAAAAGTTGGGGACAATATAATTCTTAATATTTGTACCTATTTGGCTAAACATTGCCATGTTGTTATATATTTAATATATATGCATTTGTAGGTTTTTTTGGAAACTTCAAATCACTCAAACATTATTTTTATTCATAAAAATGCAATGGCAAAATATTTCAGTTTTCTATAAAATTAAAGACTACAGAAGTAATAATTTTTTTTTAAAGATTTTATTTTTTATTGATTTGACACAGAGAGAGAGAGAGAGATTACAAGTAGGCAGAGAGGCAGGCAGAGAGAGAGGAGAGAGGAGGAAGCAGGCTCCCTGCTGAGCAGAGAGCCCGATGTGGGCCTCGATCCCAGGACCCTGGGATCATGACCTGAGCCGAAGGCAGCGGCTTTAACCCACTGAGCCACCCAGGCGCCCCAGAAGTAATAATTAACAGAGTAGAACTTATAACCATACCCCAACTTTTGTAATCTTTTGAGTTCATGACACTTGGTACTAAATTACTCTAGCATATATATTTATACAAATATATATATATATATATACACAAATATATATATATATATAATACATACATATGTATTTGTTTGTTTTACTTTGTTTTTTCTAAATGTTTAAGGTTGCTAGTTTTGCATCCTCAACTTTTCTCCCCTTTTTTTCCAGAGAAAGGCTACCAAACCAAGTACCCTGCATTGTTTCAATCCCAGGGAAGGACCATAAACACTTCCATCTATTGTATCTTGGTATCAGAGTTGCACAAGGAAAACAAAACACAGTCAAGCACTGGGTGGAACAATGCTTTACTTAAATAGAGAAGAGACAGAGCAAGATCAGAGGTGGGTGGATGTTGGTTCCCCAAGGCCAGGAGATCTCTCTCTCGGTGATTTTCCTTGCACCCATGCACACCCACTTCCATTCTACCCTGGAAGGAACACTCTCCTCTCCCTAGGGAAGACAGACATAACAGTGTGCTTGGCTAGGTGCCACGTAACATACAGGCTTTAAGAAAAGACGAAAGAGTACTCATTGAACATGAAACAAGATATCCCCACACAAAGTGATAAATCTAGCAGAGTGTCTGGGCTCTTTATCTCTTGGAAAGGAAGTGTTCCCATTCTTATGTGGCTGGAGTCAAAAGAGTGTGCACATGAGATAGGCATTTGGATAAAAAGAAGGGTACAAATGCAGATAAGTTAGCCTAGAAACCCTATGAAGAACATTCTCTTTAAAATAGCTTTCAATAATATGAAAAATACACATTCTCTGAGAAAAGAAAATTTTCATTACTGTGATGTGACAATTTCAGAGGCAGAATAAAGTCACTTTTAATGTTTTTAATAATTGTAATATCAAGCACTTCTAGCTGAAAATGTTATGTCGTCTGTCAAATTTGCATTCATTTTCTCCTTAATGTCTGATTCCAAAATAGTACTATCAGGTATCTCTTTTGGAATGCAAAATAATGTCAGAGTCTGAAGGTGAAGATGAGGTCAACATTTTTAAAAACCGCAACTAAAGTTAATTAAAGGTAAAAGAAAGCACAGTGCAAAGCAATTATACCTTCATCATCCTTCATATCAAAATAAAAATTACACTGCTTTTTAAGGTCTTTTATTCTGCTTATACATTATTAAAAAAAGTTTACATAGTACAGAATGATTTCAATGGAGATAGGACTTCAAACATTTGGGAAGATAAGTTATTACATCATATTTCATCAAGGAATTATTTCATCCTCTTTTTTAATTTCATACCTGACCATCTATGACTCATTTTTCCAGTTTTATTAAGAAATAATGAGAGAGCAGTGGGTATAAGTTTAAGATATACAACATAATGATCTGAATTGCATATACTGTGAAATGACTAAGGCACAGTAAGTTTAGTTAACAACCATCACCTCACACAGACAAAACTACCTTTTATGTGAACTCTTAGAATTTACTTTCTAAACTGTCATATATATATGTATACATATATATATGACATATACACACATGTTATATGTGTGTGTGTGTTATACAATATGGTTAACTATAGTAATTTTGTTAAACATTACATCCTGATACTTAATTATAACTGAAAGTTTGTACCTTTGATTACCTTCCTCCAATTCTCCGTACCCCCACCCCCTGCTTCTGGTAATCATGAGTCTGATCTCTTCTTCTGTGAGGGGTGTTTCTGTTTGTTTGCTTGCTTTTTGAGATTCCACATGTAAGTGAGGTCATATGGTATTTGTCTATAAGTGAAGGGTACAGGTCTGTGAATCAGTCTTACACAATTTACAGCACTCACCATGCCACATACCCTCCCCAATGTCCATAACCCAGCCACCCTATCCCTCCCCCCCACTGCCCAGCAACCCTCAGTTTGTTTCATGAGATTAAGAGTCTCTTATGATTTGTCTCCCTCCCCGGTCCCATCTTGTTTCATTTTTTTCCCTCTCTACCCCTACGACCCCCCACTGTGCCTCTCAAATTCCTCATATCAGAGAGATCATATAATTGTCTTTCTCCGATTGACTTATTTCACTTTGCATAATACCCTCTAGTTCCATCTATGTCATTGCAAATGGCCAGATTTCATTTTTGATGGCTACATAGTATTCCATTGTGTGTGTGTGCGTGTGTGTGTGTACACACACGCGCACACACACACACACACACACACACACCACATCTTTATCCATTCATCTGATGATGGACATCTAGGTTCTTTCCATAGTTTGGCTATTGTGGACATTGCTGCTATAAACATTCAGGTTCACGTGCCTCTTTGGATCACTACAGTTGTATCTTTAGGGTAAATACCCAGTAGTGCAATTGCTGGGTCGTAGGTAGCTCTATTTTCAAGTTTTTGAGGAACCTCCATACTGTTTTCCAGAGTGGCTGCACCAGTCTGCATTCTCACCAACAGTGTAGGAGGGTTCCCCTTTCTCTGCATGGTCACCAAAATCTGTCATTTCCTGACTTGTTACTTTTAGCCATACTGACAGGTGTGAGGTGGTATCTCATTGTAGTTTTGATTTGCATTTCCCTGATCCCAAGTGATATCGAACACTTTTTCATGTGTCTGTTGGCCATTTGGATGTCTTCTTTGCAGAAATATCTGTTCATGTTTTCTGCCCATTTTTTGTTTGGATTATTTGTTCTTTTGGTGTTAAGTTTGATAAGTTCCTTATAGATTTTGGATACTAGCCCTTTATCTGATGTGTCATTAGAAAACATCTTCTCTTCATTCTGTCCATTGTCTTTTGGTTTTGTTGAGTTTCCTTTGCTGTGCAAAAGCTTTTGATCTTGATGCAGTCCCAACAGTTCATTTTTCCCCTTGCTTCCCTTGCCTTTGGTGGTGATTCCAGGAAGAAGTTGCTTCAGCTGAGGTCGAAAAGGTTGCTGCCTCTGTTCTCCTCAAGGATTTGGATGGATTCCTATCTCACATTGAGGTCTTTCATCCATTTTGAGTCTATTTTTGTGTGTGGTGTAAGGAAATGGTCCAGTTTCATTCTTCTGCATGTGGCTGTCCAGTTTTCCCAACGCCAGTTGTTGAAGAGACTGTTTTTTTTTCCATTGGACATTCTTTCTTGCTTTGTTGCAGATTACTTGACCATAGGGTTGAGGGTCCATTTCTGGGCAATCTGTTCTGTTCCATTGATTTATGTGCCTGTTTTTGTGCCAGTACCATACTGTCTTGATGATTACAGCTTTGTAATAGAGCTTGCAGCCCAGAATTGTGTGCCAGCAACTTTGGTTTTCTTTTTCAACATGCCTCTGACTATTCTGGGTCTTTTCTGGTTCCATATAAATTTTAGGATTATTTGTTCCATTTCTTTGAAAAAAGTTGATGGTATTTTGATAGGGATTGCATTAAATGTGTAGATTGCTTGAGGTAGCATAGACATTTTCAAAACATTTGTTCTCCCATAGACATTTTCACAACATTTGTTCTCCCAGTCCATGAGCATGGAACGTTTTTCCATTTCTTTGTGTCTTCCTCAATTTCTTTCATAAGTATTCCATAGTTTTCTGAGTACAGATTCGTTACCTCTTTGGTTAGGTTTATTGCTAGGAATCTTATGGTTTTGGGTGCAATTGTAAATGGGATCGAATCCTTAATTTCTCTTTCTTCTGTCTTGCTGTTGGTGTATAGAAATGCAACTCATTTCTGTGCATTGGTTTTATATCCTGACAGCTTACTGAATTCCTGTATGAGTTCTAGTAGTTTTGGAGTGGAGTCTTTTGTGCTTTCCACATAAAGTATCATATCATCTGCAAAGATTCACTGTGGTTTTGATTTGCATCTCCCTGATGGTTAATAATATTAAGCCTCCATCTGTATATTTGCAAAACCATCTATATATTTTTGGGGGGAAAACTGTCTATTTAGGTCCTTTACCCATTTTTATGTTGCATCATTTGGTTTTGTGTGTGTGTGTGTTTTGCTATTGAGAGGTATGTCCCTTATCAGATATATGGTTTGCAAGTATTTTTTACAATTCCGTAGGTTGTCTTTTCATTTTAGTGATCATTTCTTTGGCTATGCAGAAAATCTTTAGTTTGATGCAGTCTCACTTGTTTATTATTTATTGCTTGCATTTTAGGTGTTACATCTGAAAAATCATTGCCAAGACCTATATCAAGGAGCTTTTTCCCTATGTTTTTATCTAGGAATTTTATGGCAGGGAGAGAGAGCAAGGGGAGAAGGAAAGGGAGAGAAAGAATCTTAAGCAAGCTCCACTCCCAGTGCACAGCCCATTGTGAGGCTCAACCTCATAACCCTGAGATCATAACCTGAGCTGAATTCAAGACCTGGATGCTTAAATGACTGAGCCACCCAGGCACCCCTATTTCTAGTTAATCTTTATGAGTGGTGTAAGATAAGAGTCTAGTTTCATTCTTTTACCTATGAATATATAATATTTTCAGCATAACTTATTGAAGAGATTGTCTTTTCTCCATTGGAGTACTCTTGGCTCCAATGTCAAATACTAGTTGACTGTATATGCATAGTTTATTTCTGGGCTCCTGATTCTGTTTTGTTTTTCTACATGTGTTTTTATGTCAGTAACATACTAATTCAACTGCCATAATTTTAAAATATAGCTTGAAATCAGGAAGCTATATAGTTTGATGGTCCTCATTAAGATTTTTCAACATACAAATAAAATTGCCATTGACTTTGTAAATGATTTCCCAACCTCTTAATTTATTCTTTATTCTCTTTGGAATTTGTAAATGCTCACTTTAAATAATATTCAGAATTTTATGCATCAATGTTCAAAAAGTGAGCAAACATAAAGTTCTGTATTCACTATGCAAAGTATACAACTAAAGAGAAATGACATAGAAGTAAAATAGAAGCATTGGAGAGATAAAGAAGAGGGCTTCATAAGACTCACATATTAAAACAGAAATCTTTGTCATTGAAATTTTATAGACCCTTGAATACTTTCTTCTTATTATGAAGAATCCTAATGTGTTACTCTGTATAGATTTACTCTACCTTTGGAAAGTCTGTATCTGACTTTATAGAGTTAATTCAATCTCTAAAATACAGATTTCCTATTTTCTTCCATAATTTAAGATTTTGGATTCCTTCCCCTTCACATGCTTCAGTGATGAGATGAGATCATTATTATTAACTAGAAATCAGTAAGATATTGACCCCTGCAACATGAATTTATCACATATATATTTATGATAAGCTGTTCCATTCCCATACTTTTTCAACTGTTTCCTGTTATTTACTCACATAATCTGAATTTTGAATCCAAACTACCAAACATTGTTTAAAATTTGCTACTGAGAGTACACGTGGATTTCCATAAATGTCATACATTCAACATATAACATCTTAGTAGCCTAGATAGGAAAATGACATACGTCAACACCTAAAAATTGCCATCTAATTCCTCCTTTATACAGAGTTCACATTATCACAAATAAATCAGAAACAGCTTCTGCAGATCTTCAGTTTACTGAGAATTTGCCCTATTAGTCATAGTAAATCCTAAGTAGTTCCATCTGCTACTTGTTTCACAACTGTTCAAAGTCTCAGTCATTTCACATTATTCACTAATTAACACCTACCTGGATTTTTTTAAAGACTTTGTTAATTTATTTGAGAGAGAGAGGGAGAAAGAGAGAGCAAGTGAGCACCAGCAGGGGAAGGGAGAGGGAGAAGCAGACTCCCTACCGAGTGGGGCACAACCCCAGGACCCCAGGATCAGGACCTGAGCCAAAGGCAGACACTTAACCAACTGAGCCACCTAGGCGCCCCAACACTTACCTGAGTTTTAACCACAAATATTTGCTTAGCTAAGCAATTTCCACATATATTTCCAGACTAGATAATCCCAAAGTGAAGCAAAACCTTCATTCACAAAAACCATGATAAATGATATAACATATTTTCTAATTTTATGAAATTCAGAAAATCAAGACACTTCAGATATAAAGTACAGAATCTAATGTGGTATAAAATAATCCATGTAGCTCTTTAAATATAAAAAGTACTACAGTACAAGGATTACCAAAACACCACAATTTAAGAAAACCATAAAACAACATCACCAAAAAAGAAGAGTCTAAGGAAAGTTAGTGTTAGGCCATGGTCAGTAATCAGCTTGTCAGATTTTATTTCCCCTACATTTTAATTTCTTTTCAACAAAGGACTTTAGTTACAATCCCTGAAACACTTGAAACTTCAATACATGACTGAAAAAAATCCACTGGCTCTCATTTTGGCCTCAACGTTTCCTCCCTCCAGAGGAGTCTTCCATTCACTTTCTACTCACAGCTTGGAACAGGGATCCAAGATTAAACTCCTTTTCCTTTCAATACCAACTGTTTTTACCCAAGATTGTAAATCTCATTTCAGTCATTTTAAATTAAATTATTTATAGTAAAGTTTATTTAGATATAACCACATTATCCTATGCAAAAAACAAAAACAAAGAAAAAACGGTTACCACATCATTGCTACTTTGTATTTTAAAGAGAACCCAATTACCGTTATATCACAAATTCCTTCCAAAAGGATATTTTACTTTTCTTTGTTTCTAAGAAACTTGAGAAAACTCTTTTCTCTGTTATATATATAAAACTTCCTTTCTTCCCACTAAGTTTGACCCTCTATTATGCCATTTTCACCTACCATGTACGGAGACATTTTTAACTGCTTTGCTTTGTTCTTCTTCTTCAAGTTTGCTTTTGTTGTTGACATAATCACATTCTCGGTCCAGGCTGCCACTGCTCCATCACCTTGCTCTTCTGTCATCTCCTATTGAAACTGAGCATCCCTTAGAAACAGAGAAAAAGTAAAATAAAACAGGCTTAGACATTAACTTTCCATTGTGGTTAAAAATGATAGAACAAATTGCATCTTTTATAAAAATCTGTGTGAACTCAAATAACAAGGACAACACAAAAACATTTACACAGAGATACAATGATTTACACTGAAATAACAGACATCTTTCTAATCAATTTTACTTTGATTAAACTAAGAAACCTATATAGCTAAGAAAGATAGACACATTGTTTTCCTTTCTTGACTTTACATTTTTAATTGGAAATGTACCTCATATACATTAATTGAGATTTAACGATGTAAGTCAAAATCCTGTACAAATCCTATAAAAATCCAAACATGGAGTTATGTTCTAGTCATGGGGCAACTAATAATACATATTTAATATACAGATATTAAATATATGTCATATATTAAATACATGGATATTAAATATATGTCAGGGGAATTACTCTTCATTTTTAGACATAACTAGAAAATTTTACTATTAGCAGTTACTATTAAATATTTATTTGTAGTCAGTCTCTCTAAAATAAACTAAAGGGTTATTAATCAGAAAGCAACTATATATGTTAAAAACATTAATTATAATAAATGCTACATTTCATTATATATGAAACCAAGTGACTCAGTCTTACGTTGCAGTGGGAATCCATTTGAGCGTTAATTCCCAATGTGCCAGAGCCATTTGAGTTATTAAATGTGCCCTTTAACTCATAAATACTACATATTACAGGTAGGATTGTGTTTCATATATTGAAAGTCCTAACCCCCAGTATCTCAGAATGTGACATTATTTGAAAATAGGATTGTTGAAGATATCATTAGTTAAGATGAGGTCATACTAGAATAGGATAGGCCCCTAATCCAATAAGACCTGTGTCCTTATTAAAAGGGGATATTTGGACACTGACAGGCACACAGGAAGAACACTACACAAAGATGAAGGCAGAGATCAAGGTGATGCAGCAGAAGCCAAGGGAATGCCAAAGATTGCCAGCAAACCACCAGAAGCTAAGAGAGAGGCCAAAAGAGACACTCCTTTACAGTGCTCAGAAGGAACCAACACAACTAACACCTTGATCTCAGACTTCTAGCCACCACAAGGGCGAGACAATAGATTTCTGTTCAAGCTGACTAAGAAGGCCTTAATATTCCCCACAGCTTGACTAAACTTTAGGCAGCTTTCTTCCTGACTTTTTGTCCCTGAGCTTCCTTATCTTAGCTCAATTTACTTTAGAAAACTTGCAATTATAATTTTTTTCTATACCCCTTGGAGATGTAAATCTTTTCCCCTCCTCTTGCGAGTTTTACAAGCCAGAAAAATCTTTCTCAGAGGCCTGGGAGACATTTCTTTGAAATGTAGACATAAGAAAAATAAGGTCCCAATATCTCTTGTCTCAGAGACTTCTTTAAGCAGCACCTGGCGAACATGGATGACCTACTCACACTGACCAATCTATCTTCCACTGTCTTGTACTTTTCCAGTAGCTTACCCCAGTGCTGAAAAACTCTCCTGCCTTTTGTTGGAACAAACTTGAGTTTAATATCTCATCCTTATGGCATTAGTCTTTAATAAAGTCTCACTTGCCTATTTTACTCTGTCCAATTCTATTTTTCATTGACAAAGCCACCCGATCTGTGGTACATTGTTAGAGCAACCCTAGAAAATTCCTATGATAAACAGTGTTCATTGAATGTCTGGTAAATTAATAAGGCAGAGAGCTTCAAATACTAGATTTAGAAAGAGTGGACTTGGAAAGAGCAGGAGTCCTCCCTCCAGAATTTTTTAGCTAGAATTACTCTTGGTGATGGTTTATACGTACCTAAGAAAAAGCATTGGCAGCTAAAAACAATATAAAAAGACCATCAACTACAACATTACATGAAAACACAAATCAGATAAGATCGTAAGCTATTTAGGACAGAGTTTAGCATCTATGTATAATCTCAATAAATTTTAGTCATATGTGTGTATATATGTATGTACGTGTATATATATATATAAACATGTGTACATACATACATATATGTATTTATATATATACACATATATTTCGGTCATTACTATTAGATACACATATGTCAAGTTTTGTGTAGAGGTAGGTGTAATTAATATTAATGTAAAAGCACTAAATGATAATCTGATATTTTCATTTTCCATGTGGGTAGATACTAAAATATCCTTGAGATCTCATTGGCTTATAACTCCTCAGCCAAACACTATCACAGATAAAGTCAATAAAGTCAACCAACACAATGAAATCTTCCAATTTTAGTATATGTGCTGCCGAAGCGAGCACTGAAATCTTCCTTAGATAGATTTACACCAATAAATTTATACTGTAACATCAAATCTCATAGCTCCCCACTATGTTCTTACAATAGGCAAGTATTTGTCATTTTGTTTCACTCATCATACTTTTTAGGTCACCATTCTTTGACTCATACTATTCCCTTTTCCAGGACAGACCTTGACCACTTTTCTTCACCTATGACACGCTCACTAATTTTTTCAAGAGTCACCTCAGGCTCCATCTCTTCTACCAAGTCCACCCTCAGTGTGGAAGATGGAATGACTGCCTTACTGCTGTGCTCTGGGTATCCTTCTGTGACGCTTTCTTTCTTATTTTTTTTTCCCTATTTTCCATCTTATAGTCAAGATCAGGTTATGTCTGTGTCCCTTCAAATAACTGAAAAACTCTTTTGAGTTCTCCTAGTCTGGGGCTAGTATTTAATAAATGCTCAATAAATGTCCATGTAAACAAACAAAACTATCAATTCTGGTGTTTCCTAGGTGATGTAGAGATAAGTGAATATTTTTTCACTTATAATAATATCAACTGCCCCTCATGTCATGCCCAAATTAATATAACAGATTTTAATGTATATCACTTAGAGACTTCTAATTTATTTTTTGAGACTTAAAATTTAAACATCAGTAAACAAACCAGTGTTCCTATAAGAAATGGCTGTTTTCTTCCCCTACAACCTTCTACCTTTGTGGGTTGAAAACATTCAGATTATTTTCTAAAAGGTCTGTTTCCCCATTCCTCTGAGGAATGCTGAAACTTTCAAACTGGTAGCAGATGCCATTCGTGTGTTTAAACAGTGAAAATAAATTATTTTGCTGCGGGGGGGTGGTGGTGATGGGTGACAAAAATATATCAAATACTGTGCATTATGCCATTCAAATCTTAGCTATTTGATATGGTGTCATACAGCATAGTCTGATCTATTGACACCAGCTGTCAAATTCTATCTTAAACTCTGCTTATCCTTCTAACCTCTCATTCCATGCAGGGAACCATGCTGTAATTCATTAATTAGCATCATGCACTTATTAAATTACGATGGGTGAGATTTTCTTCTGGAGTGATGTTTCTAAGTAAATCAATGTTCCCAGATATATTCTCTGACTTCCTAACCAAGCCACCACTCCCTTACATCTGGACAACTGGAACCGCTTATTAATGCTTGTCTGTGCCTTCTCATTTCCACTCCTATAATCCATTCTCCACACAGCAGTCAGCATGAAATTTTACCACACAAATCAGATTATGTTATTTTCTTTCTTAAAAACCCTCAAGCGGTATTCTATTGCCTTGAAATAAAATCCAAACTTCTTCCTACAGCTTGAAGGCAATACAGATGGGACCACTGCCTGTTTCCCCCAACTCACCTCCTACTTCTGCCCCCCCAGACACCGAACTGTATCCTGTGGACTTCCTTCTGACACTCACATACACCAAAGTTTTTGTTTCCTTTTTTGTGTTCTCTGCATCTGTTTTTTCCTCCCTCCAGAAAAAATCCAATCTTAAATCTCCCCATAACTAACTCCTCCTCATTCTTTTTTTTTTTAAGATTTTATTTATTTATTTCACAGAGGGAGAGAGATCACAAGGAGGCAGAGAGGCAGGCAGAGAGAGAGAGGGGGAAGCAGGCTCCTCGCTGAGCAGGGAGCCCGATGCGGGCCTCGATCCCAGGACTCTGAGATAATGACCTGAGCCGAAAGCAGAGGCTTTAACCCACTGAGCCACCCAGGCGCCCCTCCTCATTATTTCTAGTCAGGGTGAATGACCCCCAGTTTATAGGATGTCTGCGGTCACTTTTTATTCCTTTGACTGAATTCACAGTCTTTCTTTACCCAATGTTATGGCATTAGCTTATTGGTACCGTCATTTACTTCTGTCCCCACCTGTAGACTATAAGTTGCACAATGGCAGGGAATTCACCTGTCAACTTTATACCTATGACAGCAATAGCCACTCAAGAAATATTTGTTGAATAAATGAGAAAAAGAATGGGCATTTAAACATCTACCAATAAGCAATACCTCTTTTTCAGGACTGTTGGGAATTCATGTTTCCATCCTGGCCAATAACTGATATGTAGTAAGCCTTTAGTAATGAGTTCACACTTCCCAGATTGTAACTATATCATGTGGTGTTTTAAGTGTGAATTAAAATGAATTAAAATACTTAACACTCAAAATACTCTTATGAACTAGATCCTATGCTCTCCTCTTTAAACCAAGGAGAACATTTAAGCACTAATTTAAGAACTTGCCCAAGATTGCCCACCTTGTATGTGGCTACACAAAGATTCATAAACAAGTGCATTAGTATAACTATATTGGGAATCTTTTTCTTCCATAATTCACAGGTCACTGTTGATTCACATATTAAAGTAGAAAGTATATAACTATGAAATCACAAACTCATACTACTATAAACTGAACAATCCTTTTTGTTCATTCACAGAAGCAAAATAAAATTTGTGATCAAAGTCTAGGATGATTGGATATCTATTCTTAATAATGAATATTTGTTCTCATTTAACTTTCCATATGATTAAATGCATATCTTACATTTCTATATGTATTCATGGTTTATTTTCAAGTACACGAACAATTTTAGAGAACACAACTGGCGTTACTATGAATAAATAATAACAAGATACATATATATGTATATGTGTGTGTGTGTGTGTATATATATATATATGAAAAAACATTCCAATAAACATTCGCTTACTGCTTTATGTGCACACATGGACAAAACTGGGGATGAAAAGGAGGTAATAATACTTACATAATGGAAGAATACAGATTAAAAATACAGATGATTATATATTTCCAGCAGATGATGATAAATGGTAATCATTGCCATATTTTGCAGGAAAGAACACAATTGGCTCAGTGATCCTAGTATTCCAGAATAAATATATGGCAATCGGCATGGTATTAGAGGATGGTTAGAATTTTGACAAGCAGAAATAAACAGGAACCAGCGTTGTTTTTGACACTATAATACTTCTATTAGGACAGGGGATTGATGTGGGGATGGGCTAGATACCCAAGCAGCTAAGGCACCAAAGGATGATCTAATTAACCTGGGAAGGAAGTGACCCTGGAAAGTGAACTTGTAAATATAAGTTCTGTTCTCCACATCAATACATGGCACAGAGCAATTGTGTCCCTTTTGTGTACTGAAATCAATGAATGACTTTGAAAAAAAGGAGAAAGAGCAGAGATATATCTTCAGAAAAAAATGCATTAGTGCACCTGGGTGGCTCAGTTGGTTAAGCATCTGCCTTCAGCTCAGGTCATGATCCCAGGGTTCTAGGATCCGGACCTGCACTGGGCTCCCTGCTCAGCAGGGAGTCTGCTCCGCCCCTGCCCCCTCCCACCTGCTTGTGATCTCTCGCAACACTCTCTCTAATAAATAAAATCTTTTAAAAATGGATTAAATCTCTCTCCATTCCCTTCTTTGGAGTGGGGAAGAATTTAAGAAGAATCATGGTTTATATGCAAACACCCAGGGGCTTGATAACTTGCTTTTGATAAAGTGTGTTGACTGGGAACTCATTAGATCGCAATGCGAGTCCCTAGGATACCCTCCATTGTGGGAAATGATACATTTCCTGGAGAAGAGACAAATGAGCATATTTAGTAGGGGTCTCACAAAAACAAATCTATAAGAATTCAGTCATGAAAAACACTTAATTCCAGGTTCAGCACATGGAGAAGGTGAATATATTTTGGGGATGTTAAAGTAATTTTGTGACATAAGTTCATCCTATGTTTCAAATAATTCCAGAAGTGTTGTTCAAGGAGCAAATATATCTCTATGAGATTTTACAAGTTGTGCTTAGCTGGAGGTACTACAGACATAGATACTACAGTACTACATAGATACATAGGTACTACAGCAGATTTTCACTACTGAGAATCAATTCTTTTTCAGAAAAATGCCTGCTGTTTGCGACTCAACCCAGCTTGGGGTAGCCTGTGCTACTCATGACTGGGGGCTGCTGCGTCTGCAGGAACAAGCCCACCTGTACTTCCTTTTGCTCTTTACCAGTTGTGAAGCCATAAAGCCACTTTCCACTTCAACCGTAACTTAGAAGAGGTCACATTTATATTTCTCAGTTTGGGTGGAAGAGGGATTCCACCCTCCTAAGTATTTCTCCTTTTCATTCATGGTTAGATAACTCCTCCACTAAACACAGCTGGCAAAAAATCCACAGAGCTGAAAACTACTTGATCACGTTGAGAGAGAGAGAGAGAGAATGAAGAGAAGGTGTTTTCTATGGCAGTCAGAATGTTCCAGTTTTCATCTTCCCTGTTAGAAAAATAAATCTCAGTTGTTGTGAATTTCCTCAAGGCAGCAGATTTCCTCAAAGTGCTGTCAGATCTACCTCCTGGACCAGAACTGTTTAGTGTCTGCTAATATGCAGATCCCTGAATCAGATCACCATCCTTTGAATACAATATGTATGGAGGAGAGTGTGGGCATCTGAATTGTTTAATACCACCCATAACTTAGGTTTACACAAATTACTGAAAACCTTTTTTTTTTTAAACTTCTCATCTGGAAGTAAAAATTCCTTGGCTCAAATTGTAAAATGAAAACTAATCTCAACACTTTTTGGGTTTTTTTACCAGTTTCCTATTCATTTTACTTAACAGAACGTAAATAACATTTATGATATGCTAACCACTGTTCCAAGTACTTTACAAATAAATGTCAGTTGTCATGGAAGTCCCATTAGTTCACCATAGTTGAAACAGTTCACTATTTCATATCATATGAAATATATGATTCACTTATATAAAGTACACACACACACACACACACACACATCAAGTAACCTGCCTAAAAAGGAGCCAGTATAACCGGTATATACACAAGCAATGTAGCTTCTCAGCCCCTCCATGTTTTCCCTTCCAATATGTTGTTATTACTTGAAATGCTATATATTGGATATACAGGTTTTTGTTCAACTTGATAGATGTGGATTTGGGGGATATTTTCCTTACTATATTATTACATCTTAGAAGCAGACATGCTTTCTTTATAAGGAGTTGGCACATCGCTGTTTTTTCATCGATATGAAATGTAAATGCCTTTCCCTGTGCAGCATTCTTCAATCCCTATCTTCATCTCCTCTGATTTTGATACCTCCTACTTTGTGAAAAAGAAACAGAATACCTCTTTCAAGAACAGTATTTTATCATATCTTAAGGAAATTTCTTGAAAACCACAAAGTAAAATATCAATATTAGGTGAATTAAAGAAGGATAAAACCTAAAGTTTACTGAGATAACAATATGTCATATATTATTCTGAGTATCACTTTTCATATATTTGTACATTGTGACTTATTAATGACCCTGAATTAGGTATCTATATCATTATTTTTTCATATAGCTGAGAAAACTGAGGCACAGTGAGGTTAAGAATAATAGATCCTAAGAACTAGAATTTGAAGGCAGACAGTATGACGTTAGAGGGCAAAAATTCTTAATAAAATACTAGGAAATCAAATTAAACAGTACATTAAAAGAATCATCCAACACAATCAAGTCGGATTTATTCCTGGGCTGCAAGGGTGGTTCAATAATCACAAGTCAATCTGATACACTACATTAATAAAAGAATGGATAAGAACCATATGATCCTCTCAACAGATGCAGAAAAAGCATTTGAGAAAGCACCATATCCATTCTTGATGAAAATTCTCAATAAACAGGGATAGAGGGAACATACCTCAACATCGTAAAGGCCATATATAAAAACCCACAGCTAATACCATCCTCAATGGGGTAAAACTGAGAGCTTTTCTTCTACAGCCAGGAACAAGACAAGGATGTCCACTCTCACCATTGTTTTTTAATATAGTATTGGAATTCCCAGCCTCAGCAATCAGACAACAAAAAGAAATAAAAGGATTCAAGTAGGCGACAAAGAAATCAAACTTCCACTATTTGCAGATGATATGATACTCCATGTAGAAAACCTTAAAGACATCACCAAAAAATTGTTAGAACAGATACCCAAATTCAGCAAAGTCACAGGATACAAAATCAATGTACAAAACTCTATACACTATATAGAGTTTCATTTCTATGCATTAATAATGAAGCAGCAGAAAAAGAAATCAAGGAATGAGTCCCAATTACAACTGAACCAAAAACCATAAGATACCTAGGAATAAACCCAGACAAAGAGGTAAAAGACCTGTACTCTGAAAACTATGGAAGACTATGAAAGAAACTGAAGATGACATGAAAAAATGGAAAAACATCCCATGCTCATGGATTTGAAGAACAAATATTGTTAAAATGTCTATACTACCCAAACCCATCTACATATTTAATGCAATCTCTATCAAAATACCATCAGCACTTTTCATAGAGCTAGAATAAATAATCTAAAAACGTGTATGGAACTACAAAAGACCCTGAATAGTCAAAGCAATCTTGAAAAAGAAAGGCAAAGCTGGAGGCATCACAATTTTGGACTTCCAAGGTATATTACAAATCTGAAGTGATCAAGACAGTATGGTACTGGCACAAAAATAGACACATAGATCAATGGAACAGAATAGAAAACTCAGAACTAGGTCCACAATTTTACAGTCATCTAGTCTTCAATAAAGCAGGAAAGAATATTCAATAGGAAGGAGACCATCTCTTCAACAAATGGTGCTGGGAAAACAGAACAGCAACATGCAGAAGAATGAAACTGGACCACTCTCTTACACCACACACAAAAATAAATTTAAAATGGATGAAAGACCTAAATGTGAGACAGGAAACCATCAAAATCCTAGAGGAGAACAAAGGCAGTAATCTTTTTGACATCGGCCATGGCAACTTCTTACTAGACACTTCTCCAGAGGCAAGGGAAACAAAAGCAAAAATGAACTACTGAGACTTCTTCAAGATAAGCAGTTTCTGCCCAGCAAAGGAAACAATCAATAAAACTAAAAGGCAGCCTTCAGAATGGGAGAAGATATTTGTAAGTGAAATATCTGATAAAGGGTTAATATTGAAAATCTATAAAGAACCTATCAATCTCAAAACCTAAAAAACAAATTATCCAGTTAAAAAATGGGCAGAAGACATGCATAGAGATTTTTCCAAAGAAGAACGCAGATGGCCAACAGACACATGAAAAGATGCTCAATATCACTTATCATCAGAGAAATACAAATCAAATACAAATCAAAACTACAATAAGCTATCACCTCACACCTGGTAGAATGGCTTAAATTAACAACACAGGACACAACAGATGTTGGTGAGGATGCAAAGAAAGTGGAGCTTTCTTATGTTGTTAGTGGGAACGCAAACTGGTGTAGCCACTCTGGAAAACAGTATGGACATTTTTCACAATGTTAAAAATAGAACTACTCTGCAATCCAGCAATCACATTACTAGGTATTTACTCACAGGACACAAAATACTGATCCAAAGGGTTACATGCACTCTGATGTTCATAGCAACATATCAACAATAGTCAAATTATGAAAGAGCCCAACTGTCCATCAATTGATGGATCGATAAAGAAGGGGCACGCATGTGCGCGTGTGTGCAAACGTGCACACTCGCGTGCGCATGCGCACGCACACACACACACACACATACACACACACTGGAATATTACTCAGCCATCAAAAAGAATGAAATCTTGCCATTTGCAACAATGCGGATTGAGCTAGAGTATATTATGCTAAGCAAAATAAGTCAGAGAAAGACAGATACCATATGATTTCACTCATATGTGGAACTTAAGAAATGAAACATATGAACATGGCTGAGGGGAAGAGAGGCAGAACATAAAACAGACTCTTAGCTATAGAGAACAATCTGAGGATTGCTGGAAGGGAAGTGAGGGGGGGTGGGTTAAAAGGGTGATGGACATTAAGAAGGGCACTTGTGGTGAGTACTGGGTGTTGTACACAAGTGATGAATCACTAAATTCTATTCCTGAAACTAATATTACAATAAATGTTAATTAACTGGACTTTAAATAAAACTTGAAACTCCAAAAAAAGATAGATCATGAAAGTTAAGCTACAACACTACACTACCCTATATGGGGGAAAAACAGAAGGTAAGTTTGTTGGTCACAGTTTATATTTCATGCCTGTGTTGGGTGTGGTGGGAATTTAGTGAACCCCACCAGGCAAATAAGAAAATAAGAGGGGTATGTGGTGTATGTTTTCTGTTAAAGTTGAATGATATATTAAGTTGGTAGTCTTTGTTTTACACAACTGCATTTATAAATGTGAATTAAAAACACATAGCACAGGGACACCTAGGTGCCTCAGCCAGTTAAGTGTCTGTCTTCAGCTCAGGCCATGATCTCAGGGTCCTGGGATCGAGTCCCACATCAGGCCTCTTGCCCAGTAGGGATCCTGCTTCTTCCTCTGCCTCTGTTTGCTGCTCCCCTTACTTGTGCTCATACTCTCCTCTCCTCTCTGAAAAATAAATCTTTTTTTTAAGATTTTAAAATCTTAAAATCTTTAAGATTTTAAAATCTTAAAAAAAAGGAGTACAAACAGGCAACATTAATGAGAGTTTTAAGACCATTAGACACTAGACGAAAACTCCTTCCTCTGTTGATTGTTATTTACATATTCTCTTACTACATCTACATCCTTAGAACTAAATAAAAATCAATAAAAAGTAAGCATTAGGGATGATATATACATATATATACACACACATAAAATATATATGCATGCTATACACACAAATATATATGTATACTTGTGTATAGGCATACATTCCAATTCAGTAGACCAGAGAGGTGTATGTCTGTTACACTTTTCAATCACAGCGACTCAAATGGCACACGGGCAATAATACAGCAGAGAATAGGTAGCAGTCTCACTTTCCAGCTCTGCAACTTAGAATATATACCACCTGTCTTTAACTTACTGTCTATAATAAGAGCAGGCATTCAACAGCAGTTGTGATCAGATAATAATATAAAGTAGGTAGAGGAGGTGGCATACTTCAAGGGAAAGTTGCCCAACACCTAGACCGGTATAAAGATGGAACATGTGGCCCTGGGATGAACTGGACTGGGAAAAACAGATTGATTTCTTATGTGAATATGATAGAGATAACCCAGGTACTTGGTATGTAATTGGATTAAATACCTTCACTTAAAAAAGGCATTAAAGGCATTTACTTTTCAAACCCTGAAATTCTGAGATTTAGTTGAAAAATAAAACCGTTTCTGAAGAATATATCTTCTGATATAAAAATTGTCTCTATAACACTCTCACTTCTCTTTACTAAGAAAAATTTCCCAACACTGTTCCTAAGTGTGTGCTTCTTCCATATATAAATACATGATTATGTGTGAGTATGTATTTATCTGCTTATGTGCGAATGAGTATTCAGTATAGTTAAAACTATTCCAAATAGTTTATTTTTATCTTGACAGGATTCTATTTTAAAGCATAATGATTTGCAGGTGGCAGCCACATTTTTTCTGTGTTGTAATTATAATATTTACTGTAGAAAATATGAAAGCTTAGTTTAGATTGAAAGAAAATATCAGGCCATAACTTATCACTTCTATCGATTTTATTGAAATGCAAACAAAACAAATATTTATATTTGTTTTTTTAAATTGGTAACTCAATTTTCTGGGGAATTTAATCTCTTCATTTATTTATGGTTTGCCATATCCCTAAGTGTGTATTTAATTCTTGTCTATATCCAGAGGAAACCATATTTAATATCACTTGTAGAAAATTAAAGACTGTTCATATTTTCTGTCTAAACATGTGTACTTCCTTCTCTCTGCAAAACCCTAATGGTTTTATTATTCTATTAACTTAATTTAAAAATCCAGAAAACTTCTAAAATAAAGGTAAAAGAGAAAAAAAAAAGTACTGGGAGTATGACAGTTGTTCAGTTGCAATAAGTTCTCCTTTCCCAGAAAACAACCTGGGATTTATTATACAAGGTCACGTCCAGAAGAAAAGATTAAATACTGCAGCACCATGAAAGTCTACAGTAAATGCTCTCTTGCACCTTTATTTAAAGGCTACATGATTGACACATTTTATTAGCTAGCTCATGCTTGTAGCTTTGTTACAGCAACTGCTAAATTAATTTACAAATTTCAGTCAACCTGTTGTGTTTTTATAACTGTCTCCCTGAATATCCTTCACAAGCAATACTAGAATCCCCCCGGACAGAGCACCGCTGTTCGAACTAACTCTTCCCTTTTGTTAAACTTGTTCTTTAGATTGCGGCATAAGTCTAAAGTGTGAGCTTCTTTTCGCATGTGCTATTTTGTCAATGACTACTTTGGAAAGTCATCAAATTGCAATGTGTGTGGGATAAAACACCTACCTTACATTATGATGAAAGTCATTATAATTTGTTGTTTGCTATAATATTTAAATTATAAGGTATTGGCAAAGTAGACTCTAGTACAAACGTGTAAGTGTAGGAATAGCTTACTTAAAATGAGTTGGTTTAAATAACAATCCAATGATGCTGGAATTTAGGTTTATCTTTAGCAAAAAGCTTCACTTTGGGAATATTATACTTACAGATACATGCGATATAACAGGAGGGAAAAAGTCCTGATAATGAGAGGATACTGCAATAAAAATAAGGTACTAGAATCTTAAACCCTGTCAGTGACGGCAGGAAAAGGTCTGAAGTAAGCACTGGTAGTAGTTGGTGCCTCTCAAGTTCTACTTACACAGAATAATGAAAAAGGGGGTAATGGTAGAGAAATTGGTCTCCTGATATCATTAAGAGTCCCACCAAAAAGATAAGTCACACACAAAACCAAAAAATTTGAGAACCTCCTTACAAAGGAACTTATGGTAGGCAGAATATTAACCCCCCACCCCCACCAAAAGTCCATGTCCTAATCCCCAGAACCAGCAAATATGTTGCCTTACATAGCAAAGGAGACTTTGCTGATGTGATGAAGTCAAGGATTAGGAGGAGGTGGGAAAATTATTCTGGACGGTCTAGACAGGTTAAATGTAATCACACAGGTTTTTGTAAGAGAAAGAGGAAGGTGAGAGAGTCAGAGACACAATGATAGAAGCAAATGTCAGAGTAAGCCATTGGCCAAGGAAGGCAGATAGCCTCTAAAAGGTGGCAAAGGTAAAGAATCTCTCCCAGAACATCCAGTAGGACGGCGGCCCCACTGACACCTGGACTTTCAAACTTCTGTCTTCTAGAACTATAAATTTGTATTACTTAAACAACTAAGTTTGCAGTAACTTGTTACAGCAACAATAGGAAAATAATGAAGGATTCTACATAAGGTAAGTGCAGGAGAACTTCAAGAATTAGGAGGGATGAGGGAAGAGAAAAACTACTAAAGCCCACAGACTCTGAGTTCATACTGTCAGCCCCTTGAAAAACCTAGTGACCTTTGCTTGAGGGATCAAGCCACATAAGGTGACCCTGCAAGTTGGGAGCGAGGGGAATAAACATACCACCAATGTCACTTTCCCTCTGTATTTAGTATCCTACCAGGCCTCCCCATGTCATGACTCCAACTGAAAGCAACAGGGCAGGAAATCCTGACTGGAATGGACTGCTGGGACTGAACACCTGGTAGGGAAGAGTGGAGAGAGACCTGGTGCATCTCCCCTATGGCATTTTGTCACGCTGACGATGCACAGCATGTGCTGCCTGAGGAGTTGTTAGTAATGGGTCTGCAAGTAAGGAATCCGCTGCTTCTACCTGCTTGTGCGTGCAGCAACCAAACACATGTTTTGACCTTGTTCTTGAATCCTTTTCATTATTTTTATTATAAAGAGAAAAAAAGCTATTCAGAATCTAAGAAAATGGACTCTTGGATATTTTCTAAATAGTATGAAAAAACTAAAATAATAATAGTATTAACAATTGGAATAGATAACACTGTGAGTTTAGATCTAGAACTATGCTAGCCATCGTATAGAATCTGTATTTATGCTGCTAAAGCAATCTGTGATCTAGATACTGTCCATCTTACAGGTTTTTTTTTTTTCCAAAGAGGCATTCAAACATTTAAGTAATTTGTCCCAAATCACAGAGAGTAAATGGGATAGCTGGGATACAAAGCCCACGTGCTCATCAGCAACACTGTTTCCATCTATGCCTTTGAAACACCATCTCTCTCCTCTTCCAATTACACACATACCCAGACTGCCCAGAAATGATTCATAGATATTTTAAATATATTTTTAATAAGTGAAAGAATGGTCATTTTCAAATATCATAAAAGAATGTTAAAGCAGATGCTCATGAATTGCGCCTAAAATCTTAGAGCACACCCAGGAATACACATTGACCTACAATGAAACTAAAAAAAAAATAGTATTCTTATCAAGGGCATGCTTAAACTTTAGTACTAAGGTTTTCCTCCAACGCGAGTTTTCTAGTTATTTTAGCACTTGCCTGCTGTCTCACTGCAGCTTGCTTCTCTGCACTCTTCATGCAGAAAAAGTGCTTCATGGTGCATATTCTTTTAAACTATTAAATCAATTTGGAATTCTCTTGGAAAATAATTCTGAGATCACTGGAGATATGAATGGCTATTTCTAAACCCCTACTCTTGTCCTGTTTTTTTTCTTTCCCATGGGAAATATAACTAAACTCATTGTGTCTCTGTGTATGAGGTTTCTAATCTATATGCAATGCAGGAAAATCAAATAGCTAAGCAGGTTCATCCTAGCTATTACTGAAGGGCATAGGAAATTTCTGGATCTAACGAAGGCCACTGTGTTCTGGCTGTCCCCTGAACTCACAATTAATCATATTTGACAACTGACTACAAAATGCAGATTACTTGGCAGATAGCACCTTATGTTTCATATAATTCTCCTTCTTCTCCTTGAAGTACCTGTTTATTTTCTACTTCATGAACCTGGTGTTTTATACATAATCTATTATGCAAAGTTGCTTTAAACATTTGGTACTTACGTTTCCATTTAATTATCTGATATGTTAGCAATATGTCAAGTGAGTTGAATTACAGTGAAGGATATAGAATTTCAAGGACACTTATTTTGTTTTCCAATGAACATAATGCATTTTTCTTAATGTTTATAGAGTCACACTTTTGAAGAAGGAAGGATAAGGCATTTGATTAATTTCTCTGCCATAAACAACACTATTTTTACATCATTCCAGAATGGAATTGATTCCTATATATTAATTGCAACCAAAATAATTTTCAATGTCAGAAAATTTATTTTCAATATACTATTTGTACCACTTAAGATCAACCATCCGTACTTTAATTTTCCAATTGTTATTTTGAGAAAAATATCAGAGTTAGACAAAAAGTTGGATATTATCAAGAAGTTGGTAGGCGATTTGCAGGATGACATTTATTTGAAATAAATGTAGTATGATATGAATCTGAATTGCTTAAGTAATGGAACAGTAGAAAAACATTTAAAAAATGAAACAAGATTCATATAGCGAATAGGATTATGGTCATATTCAAGCAAATGAATAAATATCCTCTTCAACATACTGGCAATTTTCTATTGGAATTTTCTTTTTTTTTTTTAAGATTTTATTTCTTTATTTGACACAGAGAGAGAGAGAGATCACAAGTAGGCAGAGAGGCAGAGAGAGGAGGAAGCAGGCTCCCTGCCGAGCAGAGAGCCCGATATGGGCCTCGATCCCAGGACCCTGAGATCATGACCTGAGCCGAAAGCAGAGGCTTTAACCCACTGAGCCACCCAGGCGTCCGTATTGGAATTTTCTTATTGATTGTGCAAGAGTAGTAAAAGCATGAACATGGAAAAGTGTTTAAGATAAATCAATTTAAATATATTAAAGCAAAAAGAGGCTCATTCATAAATAAATTTGTCCCATTCAAGTGCAGGAGCAGATCATGTTATTATTGCCACACTTTGGAGGAGACAGATTTTAGATATGCATACATGGACTGAAATACTAAAGTACTTTTGGCTATTATTTTTCTTCCATGTCCTATGAATAATCAATAAGAAACCAGCAATGTGAGTTTGGTAATTATTCTCAACTTTTCTTTTGAAGTACACTGGAGTATTCCAGACACTAATGCTACTTATAGCAATGACTAATTTTAATCAGTCATTTTATGAAAGTGGTGATAAAAAAAAAGATGATTAAAAAATCTCAGAGTGAAGTATTTCTTTAAATAGAGCATTGCATAAACAGTAAAGTCAGGACATATTCTGGGTCTAAGGGCAAAATCAGCAAAACTGAACACTATAGATAGTGCAGCATTTGTAACTATAACCTATATGAAATACATACTAAAGCTATATGCATGCAGTACTATGTTTAAATCTTCTGCAAAGACTCTTTTACCTCAAGTCAAAAGGTAGAGATAGATATACATATGTTTTTGCAAGTTGGAAGTCTATCATTAGCACAAAGGGATACTTAAAAGCTCCTCAAAATTTCGGAGAAGGCTTTGTCTAAAGTAAGAGAATGGTTCTTCTTTGCCCTAGTTCAATCACAAAAAAAGAAAACATTAAAACAAAATAAAAACATTTATCTTAGTATGGCATCCTGAAATCTAAGTACAATTGTGGCATGGCATGCAAAGTTGTGCCCACTAAGCTAAAACCACCCCTATTATTTATGTCTATGATCAAGATACCAGATGAATTCATTTGCTCAATGAAACCACACTGCTGTAGTAGCTACAATTAGAGTCACCATCTGGTGGAGTTGAAGATAATCCACTGTAATTTTCCAAGATCCATCTATCTTCTACACTGACCAAATAGGTTAACTGAATATAGAGGTGGTGAAAATCACCACCTCTACATCCTTCAAATCCATGATGGTGGTACAAATATTGGCAATCCTTCCAGTACTATGATATTGATTCTAATTTACTATTTTCCTAGGTAGAGACAGTGCTGTGGCTTCCACTTACATTTCCTATGATAATGGTCCTCGCTCTACAGATCAGGATACCTATGTGGAAATTCTGCCAACTACTGAGTATGTCTATTCCAAATATGCATTCCAGAAATGGGGAAATAATAAAATGGGTCAGGGATTCAGTAGGCCCACTGTGAGACAGACCTGACCTCCACAGCCTCCACTCTGGCTGGACTAGAGTGACATGTTCAGTCCCCTGGAATTACTATCAGTTAGGAACCAGTGTTCAATAGTATTCAAAAGTTCTATGTCTCCTTTTCTACTGCAGTTATCCTGCTGAAAAGTCACAGGCCCCTTTGAGGAAGGTTGGGAGCATGTATAAAATTTTGTCAAGTTACCAGGGTCTTCCTCTAGGGGTCCCAGTTCTGTATACTGGCTCAAGTCTGGGAATTGAGAATCCATGACTCGTTTTATGATTCAGAGTTCAACTTTTGTTCACTTGACCTAGAAATTTTCTGCTTATACAGATCAAGTAAGAATTTAATAGTTTTCTATTTCTCTTCCAGGGACACTGTGACCAGCTAGTTAATAGGTCCCTGCAAGTCAGACAATTCTATTCTTTGACTCTGCCATCTATTAGAGTAACTATGCCCACCTTGTCTTTAATGGTTGAATGCTGCCATTTGGCCCCTGCTACCTTAAGATGCAATTATTCACATTGCATTTCATTTTCCTGATTCAGTCACTTTAGTTCCCAGAGTAAGACCTGGACTACAAAGAAGAGAGATTTGATGACCTCTTCAAAGATAATGGGGCTCCCCTCACAAATTTACTTCTCACAGTTTCGTGAAAGGTAAGTCTTTGGGATTCCAAGTGTGGATGAGCACATCTTAATGATGAATCCACTCTAAAATTTTAATCTCCCAAGCTTATCAATCTTTTCCTATACATTAAATCAAGGCAGGTCTGATATTTCTAACTAATTGTAGGCAGCCTTTGACTATGTGTTTCAGGAAACCCACTAAACAGTTTCAGTCCTCTCTACCTCCTTCAGCTGCAACACTAACACAGAATCTCTGCTGAGTGAGCCCATCAATAATTCTGTCCTACCTCTATTTTGTGTTCCTTCCATCATTATCCCACATCCTTAAAAGTCATTCCCACACATGTTCCTGGATTCTTTCTGGATAAATTAGGAAACTCTAATAGTGCTTTTGGAGTGAGCACTTCCTCATGAATCATGCTTACTACCTCACTGTTAGAAGTCAGCTAGAACATGAGTCTAGTTATGGGCCTGCAAACAAAGAGGGGTGGTGAGGTGGGTCTTAAGAAGAATTGGCATTGTCTTGCAAGGCAACTACCTCAAAGGGTGCCATTGTAGTGTCCTTAGTCAATGCAGGTTAATCCCCTCAGAAGGGGTAGAAAGGCCACTTCCACTATGACTAGGGAAACTGTTTCTACTACCAAGGAAGACTCATCTGAGGGCTCAGTGTCCTCAGCTTCAAAAAATCTTCCCACATATACACATTCCAGTTTTCAGGGTCCCTTCCTTACCAATCAAGGTATCAGTAGACACCTTGAGAAGCTGGGAGTTCAACTGCATTGTTGTCAGCCAGCTGCAGGATGGGATTATGAGTTTGACTGTCAGCAACCTCAGCCAAACTGCTACAGGAGATAAGGGTCTCCTTCAGGGCATATACAGAAGGCTTCAGATCTTTTATATGACACTTGAACTAGGAATTTGAATCCCTGAACTCATCCTTTTCTTTTACCACTTTATTCAGTGGCATTAGGAGCAATCAGACAATTTCGTTACATTTGTGAGTTTGTAAAATGTATTTGTCATACACAGTCACCTACCCCCTTGCTTTTTATAAGTCCTTAAGAGTGGAGGGGATGGGGTGGCTGGGTCATGGACACTGGGGAGGGTATGTGCTATGGTGAGGACTATGAATTGTGTAAGACTGATGAATCACAGACCTGTACTCCTGAAACAAATAATACATTATATGTTAATAAAATAAAATCTTTAAACAAGGAAAAAGACGTTAAGTGCTCTTCAAAAAAACAAAAACAAAACAAAAAAAAGGAAAAAATGGTGATATTTTGGCGAACTCTATTGCCAGATCACAACCAGAAACTATCAGCTCTCTTTTTTACTAGAAATAGAACCATCAGCATCTTTAAATCTATTCAGATTAAAGAGTCAATTCCAGAAGGCTTCTCACTCATAGAAAGATCAGCTATTTTATTCTTTTTAGATCTTCAATCCATTGGAGGCGGCCTATCTACCATAAAGAGGGCAATCTGCTTTATTCATTTTACCAATGTAAATATTAATCTCACCCCAAAATACACTCACAGAAATACTCAGAATAATGTCTGACCAAATATCTGGGTGCTCAGTGGCCCAGTAAAGTTGACACATAAAATCAGCTATCACAGTCGATAAGTACTAGCAATTTCTACTAAATGAGAAAACAATTTTTTCTTACAC
The DNA here is from genome assembly GCA_002007465.1 of Ailurus styani. Lineage (NCBI taxonomy): Eukaryota > Metazoa > Chordata > Mammalia > Carnivora > Ailuridae > Ailurus > Ailurus styani. The sequence goes on from LNAC01000133.1 coordinate 1,668,557, forward strand.
ATAAATAGGCTGTGTTCCCATCTCTATGTAATAAATAAACTCAGTGATTTAGGTCAAGCCACACTAATTGTATCCGTTTCCTTGATCAGGAATCTGTACAGATCTAAGCTGGGTTCTCTGCTCAGACCATTTCAAGGTTGCAATCAAGGTGTGACTGGACTGGGTTCTTGAGAGCTCTGGGGAAGAACCCACTTCAGAGCTCATTCCAGTTGTTGCCAGAATTCACTGTCTTTCGCTATATGACTCAGAGTCCAGCTTCTGTCAGAAGGTCACCTAGGGGTCCTATAGTTCTAGTGCAGTGACCTGCCCCTTGACCCTCTCCACACACTGTTCAAAACATAGCTATTGATTTCCTCTTTTAACCACAGATGAATAGTGTTTCTCTCCACTCTTCTAGGAAAGAGCCTAATAAAATGAATCATGATCGTGGGTGTTTCATCCCATTGCCTTTGTCACATAATGTAAGCTGATAAAGGTAGCAGCATTCCATCATCACTCTTGTCATATTTTATTGGTTAGAAGCAAATGCCAGATCCCCGTCAAGGGAGGATATTATACAAAGGTGTGGTTCATTTAAGGTTACTTTAGGGTGTGTCCATAACAAGCAATATTGTGCTTTACTTCCATCTAAAAAGTTATTAATGCTAGGTTTTGTTATATGCTTTGTTCATTTTTACTCATTTTATAATTTAGTAAGGATCTACTATGGGTCAGATATTTCAACATAGAGGATAAAGTGATTGCAAAAAAAAGTAATGCATGTAAGTAAAATCACCATATACATTTTAAAATGTACAGTAATCTGAAACAAAAGCAATGCTATGACAGTGAAAAAATGGAGGGTGTGGTAATTTAGACCAGAACTCTGTCAAAATGAGATTTGAGCTAGCTGAGGTCTGCATTTTTTTTCCAAAGTCAATCACAAGCCATCTATAAAGATTTTGTCAAAAAGAAACATGACCAAATTTACATATTCAAAATAATGCTCTCCTTATAGAGAATGTCTATGAAGAATGGCAGCTATGTGGAACATTATAAAAGTAGTACATTAGTTAAGATGACACTGCACAGTTTATGTTAGACACAGATTTCAGTAGGATGGAGGTAAAAGAGAAAAAGAAAAAAAAATAATTATTCTGACCTAGGGACTTGACAGGTTTGATACTGGAAGTATATACTTAAGTCTATTAAAGAAAACTAGGGGCATCTCTAAATTGTGAAAGTTCCCCCTACACTATTAGGCAAAAATTCAGTGAGTATACCTCCAAATTAGAAAATGTGTGGAAATATTACCTGATATAGTTAACGTGGTTGTGAAATAATCAAATAAAATAGGAACTTATTATACTAAGTAGAACACATGTGTGCACATATACATATAGTAAGATATCTGCTAATGTTTCATAATTGTCCCCCATAAGTACTAAGATCATGGCCAAAAATGATGTCAAGCTAAGGTGTGAAGAACATTTTGGAGGCTGAGATAGTCCTAAGAAAAATCATCTGCAATATTAAATATCCTTTCAAGCAGAAGTTTCACAACCAAGAGAAGAAAAAGATAGGGTATCTGTCATCACTTAGAAAACACATGCTATTTAGGGAGGTCTCTGGAAAAGGAGTAAATGTCCAATAATTTGGATGTTGTTTCATATGTTAGGTTTATATATAGCCAAACTAATATTTCCAAAAGAAATATCTTCAGAATGTATTTTCGTCTCAAATTTGTTTCAAATGCATTCTTACCATCTACCAGATTTTTTAAAAGATTGATTTGAGAGAGAGAGAGAGAGAACAAGGGGGAAGGGCAGAAGGAGAGGCAGACAGAAACTTAAGCAGACTCTGTGCTTAGTGCAGAGCCTGACGTGGAGCTCCATCCCATGACCCTGAGATCATGACCTGAGCCAATACCCAAGTTGGATGCTTAACTGACTGGGCCACCCAGATGCCCCCATCTACTATATTTTTTAAAGAGTTTATGAAATTACTTCAATATCTGTGAGTCCAGAGTGAAGACAGAGATTATCAGAGGTCATTTCTCTTTACTTGACAACTTTTAAAATTCAAACTCAAAAGGAGCTATTAAGATTCATGCACAAATTCCTGCCTTAGGCAATTGATTGAATGGAGCTTTCACTTACTAACAATAGAATGGCTGGAGTAAGATTAGGTCATATTGTTTATTATTTTTTTAACATAATTTTAAAATTTTAACATAATTTTAAAATTATTTAGTGAGAAAGTAAGAGATCAAACTGAGTGTAAAATATGTGTGCCTAAAATAAAGTACAGGTGAGTATTATAAACTTTGCAATTGTTACAACTGGTATATGAAATGCAAGAAATAGGTTACTATGAAGTGGATACCTAGACCCTAGACATTAAATATCTTAACAATTTAGAAATCACCAGAGAAAGTTTTGGGAAGTTAGAATGACATGTGTCCAGTGAAATGAGAAAAATCAGGATTTAATGCCATCTAATGCTGGTTTCATGAACATGTGATTTTCAATCACACAGGGCCTCATATTTGGTTTAATTAATGCATTTTGAAGTTTTTAATAATTTATGAATAAGGCATTGCACATTTTCACTTTTTGCTTGGCTCCATAAATTATGTGGCTGGTCTTGGTGCTAAGGAAGCCAAGAGAAAACAAGAATTTCTCACAAGACCTAGAATATAAGTCTCTAATATGAAGTGGAATAAAAAAAATGTCTTTTGGTTCTGACAACATGGAAATCATTAAGGACTTAGCAAAATATCTTTGAGTGAAGATTTTGAGGGTAAAAACACTTTGCAAGGAATTGTAATACAGATTTTAAGAAACTTTACTATATAATTAAAAGAGAAAGAATATATGACTATATAATGAAAGAGAAATATGGGTCAGAGAAAGATTTTTGTCTGTTTATATATAAAGATATTTATTCTTTAAATATTTTATTTATTTGAGGGGGGTGGGCAGAGGGAGAGGGACAACCAGATGCCAAGGCTGAACATGGTGCCTGATGAAGGGCTCAATCCCATGACCCTGCAATCATGACCTTAGTTGAAAAAGAATTGGATGCTTAAACGACTGAGTCACGCAGGTTCCCCTAAAGATGTTTCTAAGGCATGTTTGAACATGATGAATAACAACCCAGGTAGAAGCTGAAGATACAGCCAAAAAGAAGCTAACCAGAAGACTGAGCTCCATGAAAAAAGACAGTGGAATTATTTCAATGCATGGAAATGTTGGTTTTTCAGTGCAGAGAGCCCTTTCCTTTGTTTTAAGAGAAAGAACAGCTACCCATTCAGGTAGAATTTTAGATGGGACCATGGGAAGATATATTTCCAATATGAAAGCCTGCATGCTACCAGTGATCGGTTCAGAGTGAGAAGATTGGCAATGTGTTGAGAAAAATCAAGAAGACATAAAATAATTACTGCAGAAAGAGAGTGGTGGATATAGTTTACCATGAAAATGATGAAGCTACTGCTGAGCTTTAAGTAATTCTCTCCTTGATCAAAGGGATAGATGAACAAAGCTGAGCTGTAGGCTATCTTTGTTCAACATAGCAGAAAGTAGCCCTCTGAGGGATATAGTGCTGAGCTGGGTTTTTTCAGACCCCATTTCCTCCCTCTGTCTCTGCAGTGGCAGTGAAAGGAGGAAGAATTGCCTTCATGAAATATGGCACACCCTGGAAACCCACTGCACAAGCAGAAAGTACATTAACACTTGAATTCCCACCTTCATGTTAAATTTGAGAACCAATCCCTATTAAATTCCACCATTGTCAATAGTTTTTAAAAAGTGGAGTTCCCTTAATAAATAAGAAAATGGATCTTTCAATGAGATTACATTATAGTAAAAGAAAAAATAGGAAAGCACAAGTATTTATAAATCTTAGGATACAAGTTATACTTTACATCTTTTTTTCTTATAGGAAATTACCCAAAATATTTTAAAATTATTTTCTTTTTAACCTCCTTATACTTGATCTTGGTAGTAAAAGATATATTTAAATATTTTAACTATAACATTTAGAGCATCCCACATCAAGACCGATAAAGTACATAAAACACGAATCAAATTTTTCTCAAATTATGTTTTTTCTTCTTAGAAACAAAATAAGAATTTAACATTTTTTTCTGTATGTGACCAGTTGACCACGGGAGATTTAATACTGATTCTTGATTTTTATGATGTCGCATTTATTTACTTTTTTATTACATTTTTAGTTTTTTTTTGAAGTATAATCTACCTCATAAAAAACTCATATCATACTGTATTGCTCAGAGAATCATCACAAAGTAAACATACCTCTGAAAATAAAGTCATGTAATCAATACCCCACAAAGCCAACTCATCCCATAACATCACCCATTTACCTTCCTCTTTGTCCCCAAAAGTAACAAAACATCCTGATTACACCTTAAATATGTTTTGCCTGTTTGAACATTATGAAAATGGAATCATAGAATATATATTCTATTTTTGGCTTCTTCCACTCAACATTTGTCTTGCAATTACACCACATTGTAATTGTGATTATCTATGTTTAATAGCACTCTATTTATGAATCATTTATTTATATATTCTACTCTACATGGACCTTTGAAACTGTTTTCCATGTAGGTGTATTAAAAATAATTCAATTATAATGACAGTTATACATATTTTTATCATACATAGGAACAAATTTTTGAGGGGTAACAATATTTCCAAGACCAGAGTGGCAGCTTTTAGCATTCTTATTTTCTAGGATTACATAATCACATAGTGATCTTTAAAGATTCGCACATAGGAGAATAAGATGGGTGGGTAGAGCCGTGTAGGTCTGAGCAGCAAAGTATATGCAACAAGGCCACCCATTTTGCCCAAGGTCATGAAAGGCAGCATTTATTAATGTTTTTTTTTCCTTTTCTTTCAAACCTCCAGATAGACTTGAGCTGTAAAGCAGGACAACAATTTGAATCAGGTATATAGAAGTAGCGAAGTCAGACATAGGAAGTGGGAAACAAAGTAGCAATATTGTTTATGAATTTTAAAAAATGTATGTATGGTTAAGCATTTGTCTTTTAATATTTTTATAGATATACCATAACAATATTACAAATACTTAGATTAGGATATACTAAGGGATATATTCCATTTTAACCACAACCCACCCCCCTGCACAATCCCCTAAACTTTCACTCCCTATTGCTTGACTCAACAACTATTATGCATAGAAAATGATCTTAAAAATTTTAAGATGTATTTTCCTTGACTCATGAAAGAAAATAGTATTTGATATAGTTGCATTGATGTGTGTCTCAGAAATGAATGTTATTTTAATTAGGTAATTATACATAATTGTAATTATACACATGTAATTGTAATTATACATAATTTGAATTATACTGTACATTATGTAATTATACATAATTTTAATTATGCATTTGTCATAATATCTAAGAACTTAGAGACAAAGTATCTACTGGGTCACCTAGTCAGTCTTTTTCTTAGGATTCTGCCCCAGAGAGTTTCTTAAGGATTATTCTTACCCAACTCAAATGAGTTAAATAATGAAGCTGATTTGTGCTCAATGATCTTTCTTTTTAGTCAATCAGCAGCTCAAATTTTTTGTTGTTGTTGTTCATCTGTGAAAGCCCTCTATTATGCCTCTCAGAGTATGTTGTGAGTCATGTTGTGGTGTGTTTATTAATGAACACGTAAGAAAAATTCAGTGTAATGAGTCTCATTTACAGATAAGTAAGTTTTATGAATTGAAGCTACAAAAGAGATTCCTTTTTCCTAATCTGACTGATATGTTGGTGTTGACGGGATGGAAACCTATAGAAAAAGTATTGCTGAAGAAAACTGTGACTTATAGCACCCCTGTCTTGTATTAATAGGCCCTAACTATGTTGGAAGCTTGCTTTTATTCAATCCTGAGCCAATGACACAGCTCAGAACACTACGACGCAGGTAAGGAGGCCAAAATTGATGCTATGCTCACACCACTGAAATGATATTTATTTAACATGCTGGGTTTTGATATGCAGATCATTGGGACAGATGCTTTTTAACTTGAAAATAAGTTTAATCCATAAGTTGAAGCTTTGCCTAAGCAGTATTAACTTACATGATCAGCACTTTCTTAGAAATCACCTCAGTGTGGTACCTGGATGGCTCAGTAGGTTAAGCATCCTACTCTTGGTTTCAGCTCAGGTCATGATCTTGGGTTGTGAGATCAAGTCCCATGCCAGGCTCTGCATTCAGCATGGAATCTACTTCAGATGATCTCTTTCTCTCCTTCCTGCTCATTATCACTCTCAAATAAATAGTTAAAAATCTTTAAAAACATCACCATCGGGCTAACTGACTTTAGCGATATGTTCGCAGTAGTCACATGACGAATTGTTCTTCTGCACTAAACCACAAATAGGCACACATTTCCTTTCAGTGGAAGCCAAGGTGAGTTTTTGTTTCCAACCCCCCCCCCCATCTTGATAGATGTGCATGCATTTGTGTGAGTATACATACACACTTTTAAATCTGTATGTACATAATAAGTGTGTGTATACACATTTATTATGGATAAGTGGCTATTTTTCCTTCCTGTGGATCTGTTTAGGATATCTACCCATCCATCTAAAATCACAATCATCATCCAGTGGTGATAGTTTAAGTAAATTGTGGATGTATGTCTTACTCTCGCGAGTAGCAAAAACGGAGGTGTCCTACTGAGAGCGTGGACAGTGGTAATTACTAAGACAACTCTTCCTTAATTAGGAAAATCAAATTACATATCTTCTACTTTGTTATCAATAGACTTTAGCTCTTAATGGACATACAATACCAAAAGAATGTGTTCTAATGGCACTGTGGCAAGGTGCAGTGGAAAGAAAATGAGCTTTGGATCCATGACGACATCTCTAATATTGAGTAAGTTAGGTAATCAATTTGATACATTGTCTCTCTATCCATTAATTAGAACTGGTTATACTATCCCTTCTAAAACTTAGGCAAGAGTTTTCTCCACACTTCTAACAGAATGTTTATTTAGCACAAGGTAACTGTACAAAAAATGTTGACATTTTTCCATGTGTCTATTCACCACATGCTGTTCAAACCTGACTTCTGTGTTCTAGCCCTAACTGAGCTGTGCTTCTGGTTACCTTCTGTACTCTGACCTGGACCCTATTCAGGATATCGATATTTGCATGTACCCTTAATAACCTTTAGCATAGGTTGTATCTACTGTGAAACTATTTGCTTAGGATTCAAACATTAAAAAAAAAATCATGCCTTGGATATCCTTGTATTTCAGTGGAGAACTTGGTCCTCAGCTTAAGATGAGCAGTGATTATGTCTTATGCAGGAAACTAAGGTAATACAAGAATAATACCTACAACATCATGGGCATTATCTCCTTTTCCAAGAAAGTTTCCATCTCCCATTCTGTAAATTAGGAAAAATGATGGCACCTATTCCACAGCACGTTTCTTTGTGAAGATGGAATGTGCTGATATTATATAAAGTGGACAAAAAATCTCACATACAATAAACTTTGAATGGTTTGCCAAAGGAAAGAATTTTTGCTTAAACGCCTAGATTAAAACTTTCTTAAAGAATTAAGTGAAATTAATAGAATAAGGTCTTTGAATCAGGCATCAAGCCAGGTAATCTGGTCTAACTTGCCTCTTTCTAAGTCTCTGAAGCCCTCTTGATTTTTCCCAACCAGGAGTTTTCTATGAGTAGTTTATAAAATAAGCTATCATGGGCTCCAGAGTGGCCTCTTCCTGTGTGATTTTACATGCTTTTAATTTTATAACTCAGTATTGTATGTTATGAACTGTACAGTGTCTCTGATATATCAAGTACCTAGTGAATGTCTATCAGCTATCTGGATAACACACAAGGAGTAAGATGAGCTATTTGAAAATTCATTCTGGTTGTAGTACATTGTTCTACAGAGAGTACAATCAGAGTCCAAGTGGTGCTTTATCCTTTTACCTATCCAAGTTTCTTAAATTTTTGTCCACAATCTCTTTTTTTATACACATGGGATGATTGTCTTAATTGCAATTGTAGCTTCAAGGATGCAAGTTCCAAAAGTTGGTCCCACCCACATTGTGTTACTAGTCATCTGTAAAAGAATCACTAATGTATTAATGACTTTAGAATCTGTATATTTCAGAACTCTTTCCCTATTTCCTAGGTTCAACTGCCAGATTTCCAATGCCTACTGGATATTATTCCTTGGATACCCCATAGGCATTTTGAACTCATTTTGTCCAAAACATAAATCATCACTTTTTTTCTCCTGAACCTAATATGTATCTAATCCTGTTTAATAACACTGTCACTCACCAGTTGCCCAAGGCAACTACTTGGGAATCATTCCTTGTATTTTTTCTCTCTCCTTCTCAGACATAAGTCTCCTTTCTCCAATTCTCTCCAATTCAACTGACATTGTCCTATGTCCGTGCTATCTCTAGGGTTTCAGCATTATCTGCTGGGTTTCAGCGCTCCAGTCTGTTCACTGCTTTCTCAATCACCACAATTCTGTCAAGGCCTCTTCATTAAACACAAATAGGATTGTCACTGCCCTACTTAAATTGCTTCTCTTCCCAATTTCCTATTTGCTAAAAATTAATTTCATAGAAAAGTCTGTAAGTACTCTATGATTTGCTGCTAGAGTATGGTTTTTGTCTCATACTAGTAACAATAACGACAGAAAGATCTTCAGGCATTCTAAACTGCATGAATTATACCAAAAGAGACCTACCCCATTAGGTCTCCCACTTTTTACTCGGGTTTTTCTTTCAGTCTGTCATGCTCTCTTCTACTTTTGGTAACTCCGGTTCCTCCTATAAAAAATCTGATTGAGGGTCTCCGATCTAGTGAATCCTTCTTAAGCTGCTGAGGCAATGTTCGTAGTTCCCTCATATGTTCTCCCATAAGTGCTAGAACATAATTTTAAAATGGAAACTACAATGCATATTATTATATTTATTCTAGCTGATATTTAACAATAATCTAATATTTACTATTTGACTAGAGCCCTGTAATTGTGAAGTTTGTGTTAGCCTGGAGATTTCTGTTCAGTAGAAAAGACAGCTCCAATAGTTATGATTGCATTGTCCTGTAGGACATGAACCAGTTTTGTACTGAATACAGAAACTGAGAAATGAACCTCAGCCAATAGCAGAATGATACAAGTCACAGGCTGAACTGATACACTGGAACAAAGTAACTATTCAGATTTGGGCGCTATTATTTCTTTTAGTTTCTTACTGCTAATCAGTCAAATCATAATTACTTCCTGTTTTCAAGATAATTGATGGATATGTGAAGTTTGAAATATATTAATTTAAAATTATAACACAGGATCATATGAACAAATGTCTCAGTTCTGAAAGTTGAGTCTATTCAATGCTATCATTTGATAGTTACTAATGAGTGGGTTTTCTGCCCATGTGACAATAAATAATGTATCCATCGCAAAAATCAAGAATGTTACCTATCTTCCTTTCGAGAATGTTTTATTCCCTACATAAAAAACTCAATGCTTCCTATAATTACAACTGAAATTCTTCAATATTAATGTGTATTTTGTAATGCAAATACAATGGTTAAAAACTATTTTTAATGGCTTTAATGGTTAAAACTCATTAAAATAGTCTTTGTTTCATAATTTAGTGTATATAATATCCAAATTCGAACTTTTCTTTAAAATCTATGTAGCAAAAACAGAATTCATCTGATGACAAATTTTGGACTGCAAGAAGCAATTAACAAATAACTATGGATTATATTCAGCCTTAATAACAGAGACTTTCGTTTAGAGACTCACCAGTATACCTCTATCAACCCTACAATGCATATTATTATACTTATTCTAGCTGATATTTAACAATAATCTAATATTTTTTCAAGTAACACATCTTAAGAATAATACCCATGTTGCTATTCCCATTTTTTTTATTACAGTATCTTCCCCACCCCCATCCCCCACCCTCCCCACTATTCCCATTTTGCAAAGATACAATTGAGACATGGAATCATTTCAAAAATTCAGTGTTACTTATAAAGAGCAATACACTGTATTTCAAGGCCAGGCCTAATTTTCTCTAAAATTTAACCTCTATTAACTTTATTTACAAAGTACATAAGTAAAGAACTGCTTATCTAATATCTTTAAATGCACACATTTCCACTGTAGTTTATAATATTCTCAAAATCACCACTCAGATTTTAATCAGACCCAAAACTTTCTCAGGAAGTCTGCAGACTGATTATTAGAAAGCAGGGGAAGGAAACGAATTCATAGCTGTTAGAGAACAACCAGGGAAAGACTGTAAATGGATCAATGAGGTGTCACAGCCACCCTGCTCACATCCTATCAAAAGGTCCTCACAAACTAGTAATGAAAGACAACCTCTGTCAGCAGTAGTCATGGAGCTGTTATACACTTTTAATAGAGCAATTCTGAGATCACGATGTGCACAGAGTCCTACTTGAAATGGCTCCAATGAATCCAGCTATCTCAGGCAAGGCTATATCTGAATTAAGAAAAGTTTTCCATGTACACTGAGTTTTCAGCTTTAGGTATCTTTAGATGTCACTGTCCCTTTTTATTCTCGTAAAACTCATCTCTTCCAAAAATTGTGGTTAAGAATGACAATGGACATTTTGGAGAGAAAATAAATATATTCAGCTATTGTTATCACCCTTATTCTTGTATTCCTTTGTCCAAAGGTCCAGTTTTTTTTATTAACATCTAATGTATTATTTGCCCCAGGGGTACAGGTCTGTGATTCATCAGTCTTACACAATTCACAGTGCTCACCATAGCACATACCCTCCCCAATGTCTATCACCCAGCCACCCCATGTCTCCCCCACACACACACACCCCCACTCCAGCAACCCTCAGTTTGTTTCCTGACATTAAGAGTCTCTTATGGTTTGTCTCCCTCTCTGGTTTCATCTTGCTTCATTTTTCCCTCCCTTCCCCTATGATCCTCAGTCTTGTTTCTCAAATTCCTCATATCAGTGAGATCATATGATAATTGCTTTTCCCTGATTAACTTATTTTGCTTAGCATAGTGGGTATTATGCTAAGCCAAATCTCCAATTTTAATATTTTTATTTGTCCAAAATGTAAATAGACTGTATCTTTTCCATGTAATAATATCCATTCTTCCTGGGTGGCTGAAAACTATTACATTTAAAGATTATAACCTATTAGCACATTTAAAAAATAAATTCCACAACATCTCAAAGCTATTTGATAGGGAGTTTTCTTTTCTTTTCTTATTTTTTGATAAGGAGTTTTCATTAGTAAAATAAAAATAAAGGAAATCCAGTAAGAGGAACATAATTACATTTATTTGGAAAATAATTTCAAATTAGAAAATACTGGAGAAAATAAAGTAAAACTTGAATTAGTAATTAATAAGAAAATTTAGAGAATCCAGGGGTGCCAGAGGTGGCTCAGTGGGTTAAACTTCTGCCTTAGGCTCAGGTCATGATCTCAGGATCCTGGGATCAAGCTCCTCATTGGGCTCTCTGCTCAGCAGGGAGCCTGCTTCCCCCCCTCTCTCTCTGCCTGCCTCTCTGACTACCTGTGATCTCTCTCTCTGTGTCAAATAAATAAATAAAATCTTTTTTTAAAAAAATAAGAGAATCCAGGGTTAAATATGCAGTACTTGAGCAAAGAAGATACTAAAAATGCTACAGGTAAAGTACAAATTTGAATTTTCCAAAGGGTATGCATTCATGTGTTATGTGTTATACCTTCATGTGCTATCCAAGATACAGTTCTGTCTATAAGCACTCCTCTGAAGGGTGAACATCTCATATCCCCTCAAAATTCATACTGTTCTTTTTGTCAAGAGTACTGAGAACTTAAGTTATTTATATTTATATATTTTCTTATTTCTAGGTTTAAAGACTTTTTAAATATTCACTTATAAATTTATCAGAGATGCTCAATATTGACAGCTCATAACTGACAGAAATAAAGGGATGTATTTAGATGGAGAGAGGAGGGGGAGAGAACTTGTGGAAGATAGGAGGAGGTGATGGAAAAGAGAGGGGGAGAAGCGAGGGAGGGGGAGGAGGAGGGGAGAGGGACGAGGAAAGAGGAAGGAAGGCCAGTGGGGGGAGAGGATGGGGGAGAGAGAAGAAAGGGAGAGAGAGGAGAGAGAGAAGAAGAGGGGGGAGAGAGAAGAAGGGGGAGAGAGAGAGAAGAAGAGGGGGGAGAGAGAAGATGGGGGAGAGAGAGAGAGAAGAAGAGGGGGGAGAGAGAAGATGGGGGGGAGAGAGAGAGAAGAAGAGGGGGGAGAGAGAAGATGGGGGAGAGAGAAGAAAGGGAGAGAGAGGAGAGGAAGGAGAAGGGGGAGAGAGAAGAAGAGGGGGGAGAGAGAAGAAGAGGGGGCGAAAGAGAGAGAGGAAGGGGAGAGAAAGATGGGAGAAAGAGGGAGGGAGGAAGAAGAGAGGGAGAGGGAGGGGAAGGGGAAGGGGAAGGAGTGCAAGTGGAGAACTTGTGTATTTTTCTCCTATATGACTTTCAGACGTTCATCTCATCCTTTTGCTATGGGTACACCCTCCAGATCCTAGTTTCTATCTATATTTTTTATCTAAAAACATCACATATCTCTTCAATTCACACATGATTGTGTATTTGAAGATGAGAAAGATAAAGATATCCTCCCTGATTAACAAACTATACAACTTCCAATTAGCTACAGCCATTTCCTACATCTAGATTTGCTTAAAATCTGCGATAGTCGGTTGTGCAGCAGCAATCTCAGCTGGAACAGCAACTCTTTTACTCCTTATTACACGGACACGATCCTTCCCCCTCCACCTCATCCCACCCATTAAATACAGCTGTACTCGTGATCACGTGTGTAAGTGCCTTAAAAAAGAAGAAAAGTAGGGAGAAAAACTCCCTCCTAGCTCCCCGTATATCTACAATGCCTATAAAAACGAATATCTTCCTTAGTTATAAAACAAGTTTAAGCAATTCTTTTTGTCCTCTACTATCAATACTTTGTGTAAAGGCACAGTGCATGCTACTTATAGATGTAGACAGATCAGAAATTCTGATTTTTACATTGCAGTTGTAAATGACTAGCACGATATACAACTATGCACCTATTTCCTGAGTTGATTTCTAAATCAGCAGATACAGAGTATAACTGATATCCTTAAAAGGGAACTGAACTATATTTAATAAATGTTCCCTTTTGGCAGTGGAAAACTATTAATCATCATTTTCCCCATGAATGTATGTTAAAACACCTAGTTAGTAAACTGCTCGGTGCGTGTTAACTGCTCGATACTGGCTATAAGAACCCCTCCATCTGAATCACCTTATTTTGGAGGAATTTCCAGCATGATAACACAAAAAGTATCCATCTGTCCCTAAACAAACTGAATGATACTGAAAATATTTAATGATAATGGTCAGAAACAGGCCAGTAATATTACCCATTGTTGCCTATACATTGAAAGAGACTCCTGGAAGTATTCTGTGATAACAAGTGTTTACAAGGACCTCCTGGGGATCTACAGGGTGGGGACTGATTAAAGAGAGAAGGGCAATGTGGCATATATTTTACAACTTGCATAGGGATGAATCTAAGTAATTTAACAATTGGTATGGGTGTATTGGTTCGCAGAGACTTAACATAAACCTTAGTATGAGATGATCTTTCTCTCTAGATCTTGTCACATTTTTTTCTTTTTTTCTTTAAAGATTTTATTTATTTCAGAGAGAGAGAATGAGCAGGCAGGGGACTGAAAAAGGGGAAAAGATCCCCAAGCAGAATCCATCCTGAGCCCAAAGCCAGATTCAGGGCTGGATCTCACAAACCTGAGATCATGACCTCAGCCAAAACCAGGAGTCAGACATTTAACTTACAGAGCCACCACGGTACGTTCATATTTTGTTAATTTTTAAAAGATGTAAATATATTAATTCTATCTTTTTTTATTAAGATTTTTATTTATTTATTTGACAGAAAGAGATTACAAGCAGGCAGAGAGGCAGGCAGAGAGAGAGGAGGAAGCAGGCTCCCTGCTGAGCAGAGAGCCCAATGCGGGCCTTGATCCCAGGACCCTGAGATCATGACGTGAGCTGAAGGCAGAGGCCTTAACCCACTGAGCCACCCAGGCGCCCACTAATTCTATCTTTTTTAACTAAGCAGTATATTTATACCTAGAAAAGCTTAAGCTAAAATATACTTAGCAGTTGAAAACCTGAGTTCTATTAATCATTTCTGGTCTTAGTAACTATCTAACCTTAGGCAAGTCATTTAATCTTATTGTACTTTAATTTTATCACTTGAATTACAGGTATAAAATAATATATTCTATATATTATGAGATTTAGAAGACATAATTATTGTGTAGAATATAATTAAATAATAAAACTTTACATTATATTGGAAAGCAAAATGGTCCTATATTAACTAAAATGTATTAAGTGCATATTATATATGAGATACTTGTCTCTTTTTCTATCCCCCAAAAGTATATAATACTTTTTTCACTGCCAGTTAATAAATATGAAGTAAATAAATATCTCAAGTCTCAATAGCCAAAAAGTAGCAGAGCTAATTTGACTTCAGGGTGTCTGTCTTAACTCTAAATCAATTATTCTACCTCCTTTTCATGCAAATATTTCATATGTGCACATATAACATTTTATGTAAACAAAGAATAAACTGACATAATTATTTATTCCATTATGTCCAATGTCAGTAACTGATAGAATTAGACAGAAAACCAGTAAGTATACAGAAGATCTGAACAACTCTAAAAAACAATTAAACTAATAGACATTACAGAAAACTTTATCTAAAAGGAAATTAACATATATATATTAATTAACATATATATGTGTGTGTGTGTGTGTGTGTGTGTTTCAAATGCACAGAGAATACTTTTGAAAATTAAATCATAGTCTGGGCTATAATACAAATTGCAGTTTCATTAAAAGATTTATGTCATACAAAGTATGTTCTAAGACCACAACAATATTAAAGTAAAATTCAGTAACAGAAAGATAAATTCATTTAGAAACTAACATATTTAAAGAGTTAATAGGTCACAAAAAAAATCAAAAAGAAGTTATAAATTATACTTACTAAAAAGGAAAATGCAACATATTATTTAAAAATACCTTTAAATTTATATCTAGCATAAAAAATATAACCAGCTACAGTAGACTCCCCCCAACCCCTCTCTGATGATCCCACTTTAATTATACCCCCTCCCTTCTTACCTTCCAGAGAGAACTATTATCCTGAATTGTGTGATAATCATACCTTGTTGCATTTCATTTTAGTTTTACTACTTGGTATGTACCCTTAAAAAAGGTGTATCTTTTTTAATTTAAAAAAAAAAAAAACCTATATAAGAAGAGAGGTCTGAAACCTGCTGTGTAAGCTGGCTTCATTTTCTACCTTAGGAAACTAGAAAAACAAAAGAAAATTAAATCCAAAATAGGAGGAAATAATTCAGATTAACATAGAAGTCAAAGAACAATGGTGAAAAACAATGAAATGAAAAAGTAGCTAAGAATATCAAATAAATTGTAAAATGATACATGTCAGAAAAAAAAGAGAAAATAATAGTGTTGTTAGAATTTATAAAGACCACAGGAATAAAACTGAACAGGTATTTTTAAGTAAGAAAATATAGGGGAGCCTGAGTGGCTCAGTCGTTAGGCATCTGCCTTGGGTTCAGATCACGATCCCAGGGTCCTGGGATCAAGCCCCACATCGGGCTCCCTGCTCAATGGATGCCTGCTTCTCCCTCTCTCACTCCCCCTGCTTGTATTCCCTCTCTTGCTCTCTCTCTCTGTTAAATAAATGAAATCTTAAAAAAAGAAAAAAAATACAGAGGTGCCTGGGTGGCTCAGTATGTTAAGTATTTGCCTTTGGGGCTCGGGTCATGATCCCTGGATCCTGGGATTGAGCCCCTTTTTGGGCTCCCTTCTCAACAGGGAGACTGTTTCTCCCTCTTCCCCTCCCCTGCTCCCCCTCATGTGCTCTCCTGTGCTTTCTCTCTCTCAAATAAATACTTAAAAAAAAAGAAAATATAATGAATAACATTATGATAATGAATTATAGAACTTAGATTAGATGGACAAATTGCTTGAAAGATACACACTTTTAAATTTCACTTAAGAAAAAAATCAGATAGCCTGAGAAATCCTGTATTTACTAAAGAAATTTAATATGTACTTAAACATGAGCACACAAAACATGTTCCAGACCCTGATACCTTCACTGTTGAAAACTATGAAATATTTAATGATGAAATAATGTAAATTGTTTACTACCTCTGTAATAAAACTGAAAGTAAATGTATAATTCCCACATTACTTCACAAAGGCCACTATTTCATGATACCAAAACAAGATGGTAACAAAATTTCATATGAGTATTTCTCAAAAAGAAAGATACAGAAATTCTTTTAAAAATATAGCAAAAAAAAAAGCAAACCAAAGCTACCAATATATAAAAGTGATAAAATATCATAGTCAAACATATTTTGTCCCAGAAATGAAAGGTTGGTTTAACAGTAAAAAAAAATCCATCCATCAAAATCACCGTATTAATAATCACAAAAGGGAGAGCATCTCGGTAGATGCATAAAAAGCATTTGACAAAATTGAACATTCATTCCCAATACACCTCTCAGCAAGGGCACCTGGCTGGCTTAATCAATAGAGCATGAGACTCTTGATCCTGGGACTATAAATTAGAGCCCCATATTGGGTATGGAGATTACTAATAAACAAATAAACCAACAAATAAGAAAGCCTCTCAGCAAAATCAAAATAAAAGGAAATATCCTTAATACAGAGCATCTATAAAAGTCCTGGAGCAAAGACCATACCTAATGTTGAAAGGCTCTAATTTTTGCCTCTAATACCGAGAACAAAATAAGGATGCCTGTTTTCACCATTTATCATCGCATTAAAGTTTTCAGTCAGTGTAATAGGCTAAATAAATAAATATATGTAATCTTAATTGTAAAGAAAGAAGTTAAACTCTTTATTTATAAATGGCATGACCGTCAATGTTAATAATATGATGAACTTCATAAATAAGCTACAAGAACTATTATGTGAGTTCAGCTTGTATGCAGAGTACAAGATCACTATTCAAAATTCAATTGCATTACTATATACTAGGAACAAACAATTAGAAATTACAAATTTTTAATATGCCATTTACAATGGCATCAAAATATAAATTATTTGGGGATAAATCTGATAAATGCTGTATAAGGTTTATAATTTGAAAAATAAATATTGCTTAAAGAAATTAAAACAGACCTAATAAATACATCGATACACCATGTGTGAAGAAGACTAAGTATCTTGCAAATATAGCTGAAACAACTGAAATGAATTCTGAGCTGTTTTTCTTTTCTTTTCTTTTTTATTGTGTTATGTTAGTCACCATACAATTGAATTGTTTTTCAATTTAGGCATAAGAGTCTATAATTTGAATTAAAACAAGTTAATTTCCACTAACAATGATTTTTTTTAAACTGATACTATTAGAGCAATTAAGACAATTCCAAATCTCCACAATATATCACTTAAGGACACAATAATGCAAGACCAAAATATAAAGACCCAGGAACCATAATCCATTCTTAAATTTTAAGACAATCAATAGATGTTAATCCTAAAATGATATAGGTAAGAAAAACATTTAAAGTAGCTATTATAACTATGCAATCTTAGTGAATGTAAATCTAAGAATGTGAGCAAAGTAATATAGGATTGAAAAGGAAATTTTAGAATTGAAAACATTTCTGAAATAAAATAGAATGAAGATGAAAGAAAAAAGTCACAGAGAGGAAAGACAGATAAATATAAAGTATCCAAACTGAGTAAGAAAAATAAAAGACTGATGAAATATAAAGATAGCCTTATGGACTTTGGGACAATATCACACTGAACATGAGAGAGAAAAGAAGACAAAAAATATAAATGATAGAACAATGAACAAAAACTTCCCTGAAGTTTAGAAAGACAGCTTTATATATCCAAGAGCTCAGCAAAGCTCAAAAGGATAAATTTGAAGAAGATGTCTCTAGATAAATCAAAGGTAACATCTGGAAACCAAAGATAAAGAAAAAATCTTGACAGAAGCCAAAGAAAAATGATAAATGATGAATATCAATTATGCTCCTGATCAGGAACAACGGAGACCAAAAGTCTGTGGTACAATATTTTTGAGATGCTTAAAGAATAAAAAACTCTCTTTTTTTTTCTAGCTCTGGCAAAAATATACTTCAAAATAAGTTCAAGGACAGGCATATTCAGATAAAAGAAAAGTAAGGTAACATCTTGTTCCATACTAATATTATAAGAAATGCTAAAAGAAGTTTTTCAATCTGAAGTGAAATGAAATTAGAAAGAAACTACATCTTCAAGACTGAGTGAAAATATTGGAATTGGTAAAAATGTAGGTTAAATGTTATATTTTTTCTTTATTAAAAATAGATATGACTGTCAAAATCAAAAACATGAAATGTTATTATGGGGTGTGGAATAGATGTAGATGTAATGCATATGTCATATACAGCATAGAGGATTTCAGAGTGAAGGACTTGCAAGGTTCCTGTAGTTTTGTTTTGTTTAAGATTTTATTTATTTATTTGACAGAGAGAGAGAGAGAGAGATCACAGGTAGGCTGAGAGGAAGGCAGAGAGAGAGAGAGGAGGAAGCAGGTTCCCTGCTGAGCATGGAGCCTGATGCGGGCCTTGATCCCAGGACCCTGAGATCATGACCTGAGCTGAAGGCAGAGGCTTTAACCCACTGAGCCACCCAGGTGCCCAAGGTTTCTGTAGTTTATGTGAGGTAACTCTTGATAAACTGAACACTTAAGTATAATATCATATTCCCTAATTATTAAATTATTAAATCTGTATTGCTGAATGTACCATTATATAAACTAAATTAAAACATAGTTACATATTTTAAAAAATGACAATATGAAAACAGAATATTCAGCAAATACTAAATGGTAAATATAAATTCAATCATATCAATAATTACATTAAATGTTAATTAACTAAATCTTGCAGTCAAAAGGTAGACATATTTGAATCACTGTTATATACCTGAACATAATATAAATCGTGTGTCTACTATACCTCATTAAAAAAAATATCGTCAAAAGATTGCAAGATTTTTATGACATTTCCTTTAAAAAGTTAAAAAAATAAATAACAGATATAAAATAGATAAAACATAAGACCCAGTTATGTGTTATCTAGAAGAAATTCATTTAAAATACCAAGATATAAATAAACTAAAAATATTAGAATGGAAAATTGTACATACAATGCAAACCATAAGCACAGAACCGCTCAAATATCTCAAGTAACATCAGATGAAATAAACTTGATGACAAAGGGTACTAAAAAGAAGGAACAATTTCCTAAGGATTAAAGAATCACTTCTCGCAGTGCATGGGTGGCTCAGTTGGTTGAGCAGCCAACTCTTGGTTTCAGCTCAGGTCATGAAATTGGGGTCCTGGGATCAAGTCCTGTGCTCACAGGGACTCTGCTTCAGGATTCTCTCTCTCCCTCTGCTCCCACCCCTCCCTAAAATAAATAAGTAAATCTTAAAAAAAATAAAAAATAAATCACTTCTCTCAGCAAGATGTAAGTATCATAAATATGTATACACATAATTGGAGATCATGATAATTTAAAAAAGGCAAAAATTCAAAGAACCAATGGGAGAAATAAGTAAGTGCACATAAAGGAGATGTTAACACTCCTCCCTCAGCAGTTAAAAACATGAATATCCAATGAATTAGAAAAATACAGAGTATCTGAGCAATGTTATCGGCTGTCTTGATCTGATTGATACCTATATGACTCTATAAACAACAAAGGCAGAATATTCTTTTTTTTTTTTTAAAGATTTTATTTACTTATTTGACACAGAGAGAGAGATCATAAGTAGGCAGAGAGGCAGGCAGAGAGAGGAGGAAGCAGGCTCCCTGCCGAGCAGAGAGCCCGATGTGGGCCTCGATCCCAGGACCCTGGGGTCATGACCTGAGCCGAAGGCAGAGGCTTTAACCCACTGAGTCACCCAGGCGCCCAAGGCAGAATATTCTTGTAAAGTGCACATGGCATACTCACCAAGACAAACATGCTGGAGAAAAAGGAAAACAAAAAACAACAATAAAAATAAAAAAAGT
Source organism: Ailurus styani (assembly GCA_002007465.1). Classification (NCBI taxonomy): domain Eukaryota; kingdom Metazoa; phylum Chordata; class Mammalia; order Carnivora; family Ailuridae; genus Ailurus; species Ailurus styani. The sequence continues at coordinate 1,688,783 of LNAC01000133.1, forward strand.
CTTGGAAAATGTAAAAGGTTTGATGTTATACAGAAGTAGTCAGTTAATAATAAGGAATCTGTTAAAATTGCAAATCTTTGGAAATTATTCTTTTTTAAAGATTTTATTTATTTATTTGACAGAGAGAGAGAGAGAGATCACAAGTAGGCTGAGAGGTAGGGAAGAGAGAGAGGAGGAAGCAGGCAGGCTCTTTCCGAGCAGGGAGCCCGATGCAGGCGTCGATCCCAGGACCCTGAGATCATGACCTGAGCTGAAGGCAGAGGCTTTAACCCACTGAGCCACCCAGGTACCCGGAAATTATTTCTCATACTTTAAAATAATGCATGGGTCGGGAAAAAAAAATAAATAACAGTCTCCAAGGAGTAATTTACCCACAGTTATGTCCACTGATTGGAAGAAAGTAATTTTGCTTCCTTGATAACACAGAAGTGTAACTAACTACCAGCAGGATACTTCCTCTACCTTTATGTGATTCTCCTTCAACTTTCTCTAATTCTAACCACTATTTTTCTCTAACTCTAAAAAAAATGTAGAAAATGTTTCAAAGTATATACAAAGTATATAAAACTAATGTGTTTTAGATCATTTTATAAAATCAACATTATGCTGTTACCAGTAATAAAGTCAAGTCAAGAAAAGCAAAATAAAAGTTCAAACCAATATCTCTCAAGAGTATAAATGAATAACATTTAACAAAATTTAACTATTAGAATAAAGCCACATGAATAAGTGGGGTTATGTCAGGAATGCAAGGTTGATTTAATAGGCAAAAATCACATTATGTAATAGTCTATTAACAGAAAAAGAGACAAATCACATCATCATTTCTAAAAGCACAGTAAAGGATTTGACAAAATTCCACACATACATGATGAAAACCCTCATAAAACTAGTGGAATGGAATTCCCTTCAACTAATAAAGGCCATACATAAAAGCTATAACAAAATACTTCGTTGCTTTCCTACTAAGACTGTGTATAAAAAAGAATGTCCATTCACTTCTATACACCACTATATGACCATCACTAGCCTTTCAGATAAAGTGGAAAGAAGGAAGGAAGGAAGGAAGGAAGGAAGGAAGGAAGGAAGGAAGGAAGGAAGTGAGTGAGAGGAAGGGAGGGAGGGAGGCAGAGGGAGGAAGGAGCTACAAAAATTAAAAAGTTAAAACTTTCTATTTGTATCTGATATGATTTCTTTTGAATGAAATTTCCTGGATTCTACAAAACAACTGAACTAATAATTTCAGGATGTCAGGTTACAAGGTTCACAATATAAAACTCAGTTGTATTTTTATATGAAATAAAAAATTAGGTAAATGAAATAAAAGAACAATTTGATCCACACTAGCGTCAAACAACATGAAATAGTTAAGAATATTTTTAATGCACATGTTGCAAATTACAGAATGCTGACATACATTAAAGACCTAAATAATTGAAGAGATACAATATCCATAGTTTGGAATATTGTAAGATTTCAACTTTACAAAATCATCAATACTTCCAGGTAAACTACATACAAATCCAGGAAGCATTATGACTTAAACTGACAAGTTGATGATTCAGTTTTTATGAAAATATAACTGCCAAAGCAAATTTGAAAAAGTAAAATTACTTATTTCACCTAATTTCAAGATTTATATAAAGCAATAAAAATTAAAAATATAGATCAATGAAATTGATGAGAGTCTAGCAATAGAGCAACATATACATGTTCAATTGTTTTTTGACCAAGTTACCACATAATTCAACACATGAAGAGAGGCTTTCAAAGCAGAGTACTATGGGGAAAAAGAAACCATTGACAGAGCTTACACTGTATTTTTTTTTCCTAATTTAATCATAACCCTAAATATGAAAGTTGAAACTAAAATATCCTAAAAGAAAACATCAGAAAAGTCTTCTGATAGATGGTTTTCTTACATAAAAGTAAATCATAAAATGAAGAAAAATATACAATTTAAGCTCTTTGAAAATGAAAAAAAATGGTTTTACAATGTTACTATTAACAGAGGAAAGGTAGACCATAAAAAGGAAGAAAGTACTGCAACTCAATATAACTCAGTAATAAGATCAACAAACCACTACTGATTGAAAGTAAAGCTATACTTTCACTTTGGAAAAATTTAGCAGTTTCTTATAAAGTTAGCAAGCACTTAAAAACTAGAAATCCCACAAAAAGACATTTAACAAAAAGAAATGAAAATATATTCTACTCAAATACCGATACATGGATATTCATAATACCTTTAATCATGATGGCCAAACTTGCAAATAATAAAAATGTCCATTGAGAGGTCAACAAAATATACTATGTGTATATGACAGGGCACGAGTCAGTAGTAAAACGGAAGGCACTGTTGATCCATTAAAGCGCTAGGATGGATCTCAAAGCCTTAGGTTCAGTGAAAAAGAGTCAATCTTAAAAGATTACATACTGGGCGCCTGGGTGGCTCAGTGGGTTAAAGTCTCTGCTTTCGGCTCAGGTCATGATCTCAGGGTCCTGGGATCGAGGCCCGCATCGGGGCTCCCTGCTCGGCAGGGAGCCTGCTTCCCCCTCTCTCTCTGCCTGCCTCTCTGCCTCCTTGTGATCTCTCTCCCTCTGTGAAATAAATAAATTTAAAAAGTCTTAAAAAAAAAAAAAAGATTACATACTCTTTGATTCCATTTAGGTAACATTACTGAAATGACGAGAGAAAGAGAACAAAATAGCGGTCACCAGGAGACATGGAGAGCAGGGATTGGGGACAGGGTAAGACTATAAAGGAGGAGCACAGAGGATTTCTCTATGGTGATAGAATAATTCTGTATCTCAATTTTGTTGGTGGTTACACAAATCTATACACTGGTGGAACTGCAAAGAACTCCACACACACACTTACATGAACACATGTAAAGAAATGATGAAAACTGAATAAGGTAGGTAGTCCACTTAAATACATGTCATATTTTTATACTCTACTACAGTTATGCCAGGTATGAAAAATTGACATGATTGGAGCAGCCACCACAGAGAAACTGCCATACCTGCCTTTGTCTGAACTGGGCCAAAACCTCTGGCTTGGCAAAATGGCAACTGTTTCTAGGCAACTACTTGAGAAGTCAGCAAGAGAACAGACATCCTGATCGCAAGACTGACGGTTGTGGACTTTCTGAAGATAGTGTCAGTGGTCAATCAGTGTATGACCCAGAGTATCTTAGCCTGTTCTTCCCCGTAGAAAACTGTTTTTTCCTTCAACTCATGGAATTGCCCCCTTCTTTTTCCTCATAGAAACACATTCCTCTTGCCCTACAAGCAGTACACTATTTGAGTCTGCATTTCTACTAGAATCCATGCTTCCTGAATGGCGATTCTTTGATCCCTAATAAATTCCTTTGCCTCTCATTGCACCTCTATTTTCAGGCTGACCCCTAGGGGATAAGCAGGGTGAAACACTCACGTGGCCTCTAGGTGGTAAGGATGACTTGTGTGACACCAAATAATATAGATGAATCTCAAAGTCATGTCAAAGGAAAGAAGCCAGTCACCAAAAAACTGCATATGTTATGATTCCATTTATGTAAAAATGCTAATTATAGTAACAGAAGGCTGATCAATGGCTGCACAAGCCTAGGCCAGAGAGAGATACAGACTGAAGAACAACATGAGAAAACTAGGGGGGACTGAAACGTTCTGTATCTCGATTTTGTTACTGATTTCACAGGTTTCTGCAAGACTCAAAACTCACCAGATTATACATTTTGGATAGATGCAGTTTATTGTATTTGAAGAATTCCTCAATAAAACTGAAAAAGTAAAATACAGGAGGAAGGAAGGGGTGTTTCAATTATACTCATCAATAATGTATGATTTCTTGAGGGTCATAGTTTGAAATTTTCTGTTCACCTCTGTGTACATAATAAAGGTTTATAGTAAGATTTTAAATAAAGGAATACAAGACATTTATTCTTTGCATGACTGTATTTCAAAGATTCATGGAAAAACATGTCAAAGAGCACTTACCTCGATTTTACATTCAATCAGAGCTTCATTCACGTTTTTGTAAAGTGGATGTTTTCTGTCTATGAATGTTATAGTCAGGTCAAATAAAACTATCAAAAGAAACTTTTTTTTTCTTTTCATTAACTAATATGGTCAAAAAATTTTAAAAAATCATTAAGCATTGTTGGAGGGAGGCATGGGAAAAGATAAACAGGCGAATAATCCCTAATGAAAGCATATTTGCGTATTTGTCTTTTTTACTGTTTTTAAGCTCATTTTACTCTAACTTGTGGCTAATCTCATTGTAAATATGTGGAACATTATGTTTACAATGAGTTGACTTTAATAGACTATACCTGGTGTTTTCATAGACCGAATTCCCCGGAAGGAAACTAAGACTAGAAATGTTAGGGAGATGGTTTATGAGACAGGAACTAGTATTTCCAGGAAAGACCAGTATACAGTGGGCGAGTGGGCTTGGAAAGGGAAGGGCAAGCTAAGTTGGCGATACTAAGTTCCACTCGCCCCATAACACAGTATAGCACACATAGCTCAGCGAAGTCCCAATCAGCAGTCCCCTGCCAGTGAGGCATTAGTGTGGAATGCCCCTGAGGCAATGTAAATTCCCCGGTATTTCTAACTGTTAGGATTACAGGGAAAGAGCTCTCTCTGGGAGAGGAAGGGGAGCCTTCCCACAAAGGCACCCAGTGCTGTTTGCCTCAAGAACAGCCGCTGAAGAGAAGCAGGCATCAAACTGACGAGGGGGTGTGGCAAGGCACAGAAAAGCAACACAGCCTCTGGGGCAGCCTTATGTACACTCAGGCTTCACAGTGGATTCTCCATACTGATTCTTCAGAGTTGTTACTAATCATGAGTCCAGAAAGGAACAGTAAGTACGAAAGGACAATCACTGTGATGAGCTGTAATCTCAGCTGCTGAAGTTGCTGCCAGGGCTGTAATTGCCACAGAATATTTGAATCCTGGTTCAGCAAGGGCACTGCCCTTTCAAAGGTGAAGGGACTGCCTAAACCCACCCCCATGGTTGTTTCCGCCAACACTGGGCCTATACTTCTGTGGTTTATGATGCTTTTCTGAGGAACCTGCATTCCTGACAACCCCAATCCCAGATTACTGTTCACGTGCCTGTGACTTGTTTATTCACACTTAAATCACACTTGGGAGCACGAAGAGATGCTCAGTGGATTCCGTGGGCTTCCAGACTTACACATATGGGCAAGACTTCCAACAGAAATCTGGTCTTATTGTCCATAAACAGTGTCACACACAGTGTCACTCCCCATCCATATTAAATACCTGATATCCTACCTTCTCCAGTGATTATTTTTTCCATTTCTTGCCTACTCGCTTACTGTAACAGTACCTAAAAATGACCATGTGGCAACAATATATCTATTTTCAATGGAAGTCTTAATTTGTCTCCTGGTGTTTTCCTGGATCTCTAGATATATGAACTTTTAAGTTGAGGACAGAAAATGCACATTTTCCAATTAAATTCCATGGACTGAAGATGAGGGGAGACACTCCTATTTATATCCAACCCTGAATTTCCAGAAAATTTTATTCCTTTTCTCAGAGACACAGAATCACATAATTGTCACTGAATCCTGATATGTGTTGTACCTTGAACAACAATATCCTAACCTTATGGATACTTCAGTATTGCCCTTAAGAGATCTTTTCAGTGCTCTATAGAAAGTTCAGCTCTAGTGATTCACCACAAGGTATGACCAATGAGTCCCATGACCATGCTATTTCACTCCTCACTGAAAAAGCGCATCCGTTAGACAATGGAGAGACAAAGTTATGTGGGATCCCATGTTAGTAAATCCAGTGTTCTTAGCCCCTGGATAGTGGTGCTATTGGAAGGCACTGTGGTGGGAAAAGCAGAAATGTGAGTTGGTCCTGTTCACAATGAACACAATAAATTATTAGCCTTTAAAAGTCTGAAGAGCTATATCAATGTTACAATTTCTGGTGGATTTCTTTAAAGCTCATATTGAGATACTGGGTTGGATACTGCAGCTCACAATTTGGATTTTCAGTAATGGCAACAGTGTTGGTAAGGAGGAGACTATTTTGCTGGGCCCATCCATAGCCCCGTGCTTACCCAATTTAGAGTCCATTGCTCAATCGCTGAGAATGGAGGCTGGCTGATCTCTCTGTGGTATTTCTGTCCCCTGGGTATTTAGTGGATCATCCAGCTGATGCATTAACCTGAGATTCAACACTGCTCACACTTCTGTCCCACTTCTACTGGTACGTCCACGTGTCTTTCCTCCAGGCTTCCTAATCCCATTCTTTCAGTACTTCTCCTTTCAGACCCCTAACCAACAAGCTAAGCTATTAGCCACTGTCTAGGAGTTCAGGTATTTTTACCTTAAGTGCTTTATCTTTATTCACACAGTGGCTAGGCATGCCTCCAGTGCTCTGCCACTGGGAAGACTTCCACTTACCCTTGTCCTCCAGGGACCTCCACACTTGCTATTGCTGGTTTCCGGCAGCAGTTATTTTCAGCTCACAAAAACACATTGAGCTAAGCTCTCTACAAACCAGGACTTTATTTTTCTTCCACTGGTGGATCCTAAGGAAACCTCTATTAGGACATAATTATAAGCTGATGGAGCATCATTAACGAAGTCTAACAAACGTACTTAACTTGTGGCTACCTATTCACATAACTTTTTTGTACTCTGGATCTGTATGCAGAGGGCAAAATCTCTATCCCAGATTTACATTATTTTTACATAGTAGATAGCTGCTGTGCCTACTCAACTTTGCAAATGATGTATAGTTGTTACAGACAGCACGACCTTGCTCTTGAATCCTACCTGTCTATACTGCAAATTCCTATTAAATAAGCTTTTGACGTTTCCAAATGGCATGTTACCCACCAACAATCTCTCTAGTAGCACCACTACATGGGTTAGGTTGTACAACTAAAGAGAAACTGTGACTGTACACTCTCACAACAAACAGGCTTTGAAATTACCCTACAAATATTCAGAGCAATATTCCCAAATAAGCCAAAATCCAATCTGGCCTACCAAGCACAGAGTGGCAGTGATAGAAACTGCAGTGCATAAAAACTATTCTTTCAACTTGGAAAATACCTCTTGTCAAGCTCCTTACCACTGCAGTCCTAAAAGTTCCTGCAATATAGAAGGCCCTTAAATCCTCACAGAGTTAACTTTCCATCCTTTAAGCTTTCTGTGTCTTACAAAAGCATCTGCAGTAATTACCACTTTCTGCTCTTCAGGTCCAATTAACATGATGTCATCAATATACTTCTGCAGATTGTCCAGATTTTAGGTCCCTCTGGAAAATACTGTAGCAAAGAGCAGATGAATAAGTACAGCCATGGAGAAGAGACTTTCCATGTGAAATACTGTCCATTCTAAGGGAATATTTTTTGTCCTAATGCATTTTGAAATGAATCCATATGCCAGAGGTATACAATGCATGATGTGCCAGAATAGAGGCTGTATTGATCTCTTCTAGTAAAGATACTTCTTCAAGGACACAGACTGGGTAAACACGTAAGTTTGTAATGGTGTCCCATCACCTACCACGAATAACCTCTTTCACCCTACCCCTGGCCCCTGCCATCACCCCCAGGGAGCTAAACTGTGAAATAGATAGGGACATGACAGGGACAACCAACTCTTTATCCTTTACAGCTTTGAGAGAGGCAGTAACCTCTAACTTTTTACTCATTGTATGGCACTGCTTTTAATTTACAATCTTGGGCTGAGGGGAAATATCAAAAGGCCTTTCTCTAGTGTTCAAGAAACAAATGTTGAAATACCAATTTATGTAGCAGTGCACAGAAAATGTCCCAGGAGAAGACTGGGGTACTAGGAGGGTGGGGAATTGAAACTTAGAAGCTAAGAAGCTCAAGCAAATGTTCAATAGCAAGCAAAATTCCACAGAAGGTTACGATCATTCAATTCTGCATTAGAACTTTGGTGACAATGCAGACCCTACATAAATTTGTACTAATTGGGAGCAAGGAAGCTAGAATATTTACATCCTACCTATTAATCGTTGTTTAAGGTATTTTTTTTTTTAAAGATTTTATTTATTTGACAGAGAGAGATTACAAGTAGGCAGAGAGGCAGGCAGAGAGAGAGGAGGAAGCAGGCTCCTTGTCGAGCAGAGAGCCCGATGCGGGCCTCGATCCCAGGACCCTGAGATCATGACCTGAGCCGAAGGCAGAGGCTTTAACCCACTGAGCCACCCAGGCGCCCTGTTTAAGGTATTTTTGCTTTTGTTTTTGTTTTCCTTGGGGGACACGAATTCCCTAGCACTTAGGCCTCTCAGTACACAGGGCACAATGTGATATAAGAAACCAGGGCAGGTCCCTGATAAAGAGATGCAGATGATGGTGGTTGAGAATGAAAGCATACCCAAGTACAGGAAAAAAGTAAAAGCATCAGAATTAATCTTGGCTGGAACACTGACAACGCTGCCATGATATTTAAAGTTCTTTGGAAATTTCTGATTTTTTTCAAATTCTCAGCAGTCTCAATAGGAAATAAGAAAAATGTGGGTGTCTCCAAGTCATTCATAATTATTTTTAGTGGTGTGAGATAAAAATCATTTGTATAAGGCTGGCACAGGAAATAGTCTATGAACTTGGAATGTCATATAACCTGAAAAAATCTGACATTATTTTCAATTTGCCTTTAATGATGTCCTTATGCCAATGTGCAATTGTCCAATTTAAGTAACCTGGATAAAGCATTCAAAATATTTTCCCTCAAAACTGATATTAATTGGTACATAAAAGTTTCCCTTTCAGTAAGTCCTCTATTTGTATACATAATTAAAAATAATGAAATAGTAATATTTTTGTGAATAATACAAAATTTTATTGCATAGGAATAATTTTTACAATTAAAGAAAACTACTAAAGTTTTAATTAACTATATAGTATTTTAAGTATTCTAGTATTAAGCATATATAGCATATAATAATTTATAGTATATACTATAATATATATGTACCATATAGTATACATTATATGTTAATGCATAGTATTTTAAGTGGTATAGTATTAAACATATATAGCAATATTTTTTTTAAGATTTTATTTTAGAGGGGGGTAGGGGAAGATGGAGAGAGGGAGAGAGAATTTCAAGTAGACTCCCCACTGAGCCCAGAGCCAGACATGGGGCTCAATCTTATGACCCTGAGATCATGACCTGAGCTAAAATCAAAAGTGGGATGCTTAACTGACTGAGCTACCAAGATGCCCCATACTGTAACAGTTATTTTATTACTTACCAATAAAACTAGAAAGCCAAAAAATTATAATTTAGCTTGTATTGTTGTATTGAAACACAGTTTCTATACTAGTGCGATAATGGCTATATTGGCTTCATTTTTGAGTGTTTGTCATTGGGGTAGGCAATAGGGCTGACTTTAATCTGAATGGAGTTGGAAATATAGAACTTTTTTTTTTAGGTGTATTTCAATTGGCTACTAAAAATAAAATTTGAATGTATTAAAATATTAATATCAAATTTCAAATATATACATATTTGCTTCAAGAAAAAGTTTTATAGTATAAAGGTTGATACTACATAACACTGTTTCTCTAGCCATTCAACATCCACTAGAGAAAGCACATCAGTTTTCAAAGAAAACATCTATTAGAATGGAACCAAAAAAGATTTTGGTCTAAGCAAATTAAATGCTGTTATCAACAAGGCAATGAAGAAAAGAAGAGGTGTACAGGATAAAACCCAAGACTTGTAGAATTGTGTTGGATTTATGTCATGAATAGATAATTGCACTTGAAGAGGCAATTTACAATATAGTGACCCCATTCCCTGTCCTCTGTCAAGTTCAATTCCCCTCACCCAGATGACATGACCTATTCGTACATTCTGTCTATACAAGCAAAGTAAAATGGACAATTGAACATTTATCCACTGACTTTAATCAATGTAGATAGATTCTTTATAAATTCTTGGATTTTAAGAAAAAACAATTTGCTTTTCATTAATTATCTGGATAACTGTTTCCACTTTTCTCTAAAGTATGACCCTCTAAATGTTTTCTTAGGCATAATTTTTTTTTATGTTTGTTCATTGGTAATACATAATTCTATTTTATTCTATGTAAAATAACTGGATAATTTTGTGTATTACAATTCTTTTCAAAACCAAGTTCTTTGCCTGTGTATTTAAATGTTTTCAGTCCCTTAAATTTCACCAATGTGCTAAAATAAGAATCGTACCATTTGAAATACCTAGTTCCCTTTTCTTATCACATGATTTGTGTACTTCGGATAATGTTAACTTCCAGAAACACAAGTTTCAAACAGAGTAGCTGGCTGTTCACTGTCTTGGCATATGTTTGTGTCTGTGTGGCTTAATAAATGACTTTGAGATTCATATTTTAATATGATTTCACAATACGTCTGTTCACAATACAATTTGACTTTGACATGTAATATACTATTTAATAAAATCTTTAATAACAGACATCTGCCAATAGAAAAGGGAAACAAAATCTATGGAACACTGATATGCTTCTAAAATTTCCAAACAAAATTTCAAAGATGAAAATACAAGCTTTCTGTTCACACTGTTTAAAAAAAAAAAAAAAAAGTTTTCCAAATGCATGTCACAAAGCCTGATTGGTCACTGATATTATTTTTTTATGCGAACAATGTTATCATCCATTGAAAGATTAGTAATGTCACTAATAAGACCTTACTTACATAGGGCATAAGCCTAAAGCAGGAAATAGGAAGTTGCTCAAAGAAAAGGAAGGAGTAAAGATTATGCAGAAATCTTAATAAAAAATCAGCTTAATATGAACTTACCCCAGCTAGAGATGGAGTCAGACCATTGATAGAAGCCCCATTATGACTTTAATATATTCAAAATATAGTTTCCCTGACAACTTGTTTAGAAAATAACAGTGTTTGGAATAATCTATATGAATAGTTCCACAAACATGAGAAAGAAGATTCAGGAAAGTAACTGAACAGTTTTATCTTTACTAAAATTTCTAATTACACTCCACAATGAACTAATTTACTTACATTTTAAAAGTGCATAAGTATTTACATTCTTTGAATTCCAATCAGCTCCTGATATTATCAAATGATCACATTTCTCCCCATGAAATGGTATGATATAGCATATTATTTTGTTATGAAATAAAGCAAATATAGAATACATATAACATTTATGTGAGGCCTGCGAGTAAGATGAAAATATGCCTACTCTAAATTATATTAAGAAATAGAACCATACCCAACCCTTGTAATCGCTGTATGTACATCTTTAGTTTCAGACTCTCCATTTCCCCTAAGAAGTACCTTTCATCCAGAATTTTGGCTTGTTTGTACACCTTTACTTTCTTAATCAGAGATACAAATATTTCTTTATATAAATGGAATCATGCTATGTGAATTTTTGTCCAACATATCTTTATATTCAATATTATATTTAGGATTGTAGATCTGTGACATTTACCAATTCAGATTTCAAGTGCGGCTTAATCCTTTTTATGACTGAAAAATAGTCTGATGTGCTAAAAATGAACAATACATCTATGCATTCTCCTGCTGGTAAACATTTGCTGTTAAGATTTTTTGTTACTAACAGTATTTGTTCATGGATTTGTAGCCAAATGAAACAATAATTAATGGTTAGGAACCAAATATTTGAGAACCAAGACATTTTACAGGTCATATACAGATGAATCAAAATAAACTCAGACAAAAGATAAAAGATAAACTTGCAACATGGAGCCACGAGAAATACTATATGTTTTTCTCACCAAACAACAGAGAGTTGTCTACCATTACAAAACTATATCATTAAGAAGTAAAGAAGGTTGCACAAGTAATATTTTATGCACAGGAAAAAAGAAAAACAGAACTTGAGGAGAATGATCAGGCAAATAGGAGCTTTCTTAAGTATCCAGATCCATTAACCACATCATGATTTCTTTTCAAAATCTATGTTTATGAGACAAGGAAAAGCAGAGAGAAAAGATTTTAAACTTATGAATGGTAATACAAATATATAAGAAAATGTCCTACAGGGGAGGCTTGTACCTTTCATCACAGAATGAAGAGTGCACATGGTCCAGCAATCTCAAAAGCTAAATGCAGCTCTGGAGGGACTTGCATGAACCACACCTTTGCTGTGGCCCCTCACCAGAAGACCCACCCAGCAGATTAAGAGAAACCACGTGTGAACTAAAACAATGGATGCTGCACTTGCTGTGATCATCTGACTATAAAAATAATGTGGTTACTGGTTTACTTCTCCCTTCTAAACCTTCGTTCCTTTTGGCCCAGGGTGACTGGGAACTCGGCAGGGAAGGGATTATAGGGACCATAACTCTAGCTTAGCTACACTGAAACAATAAAAATCCCCCAGAATGTTAGAGAAAGTGAAAAATGGTAAGTTAGTATCTTAAGACACACTGTATGAGAGAGACATGTTGACATGAGGCATAGTCCAATTTATCTGGACTCCAGTGAGTTTAATTACAAATACATGGCCTGAATGGGGAAGTCTTCCATTATTTCCAATAATTCCATAATTAAATTAACTCTTAAAAGGAAAAAGAGTCCCACCTAAATTACCGTTAGAGGAAATATAGAAAACTCTGTTACATTTCTACTTTCAGATTGGCAATATGAAGACCTATGTAGATTGGTTCCCAAAAACCATGAAAACTGGTGAAAATTAAGAAAAAATCAACCACTTAAAATCTCTAGAATTGTTCTAAGGGCATACAGCATATGAAGAAACTTTTATTCAAGAAAATTTACTAAATCTCTGTACAAAAAAGGAGAGTCTCTGCTACCTGAGCCATTATCCCCTCTCCCCCATCCCAATCCAAGCACAAAGACAAAAGATTCAGTTCTGGGTAAGGGTGGACAAATCAACAGGGCTCCTTCTCTCCTCTGCTCCTAGTCAAGGAATATGGTGCCTCCCCAAGAGAAGCAGGCTGCCAGCATTTCTCAAACCACCAGCTCCAAATTGCAGAGTAAATTCCTGGCAACTGCTATTGAGATGTTAGAGGCTTCCTTCCCCCACCAACCCACACTGAAAGGGTGGAAGCGTGACCACAGGCATGGCAGATTGAGAATATCAGGACCCAAATATTTGTGAAGTAGAGGCTCCATGTTGAGAAATGCTAGCTGAGAAAACCAGAGACTACTTTCTCCAATCCAGTGCCCTGCTCATAAAAAAGAGGCAGTCACTGTCCCCTCACCCCTGGCTCCTAAGCAAGGGCTCTGAGATTGTGTCCAGGAAGAGAGGCACTCCATTAAAGCAGAGAACTCTAAAGTTCTCCCCAAGGAACTGACTATTTGAAACAGCATTGGCAAGTTCAAACCTCAGAGCGCTACCCAAATAATGGCAATTTTGGTGATAAATAATTAAGAGTAATACCTAAACTAAAAACTAGTTTACCAGGGGAGACTCAGGGAAAGAAAGATATGATGAGTTCTGAGTCAGGAAGAAGCCTCAAACACTGGCCTAAGAAAACTACTTCTACAAAGGAGCAGAAGGTAAATTAGGTCAGATGGTGAAGTAATTTTTGACACAGGGAGTCTATGAGAATAGCATAATCAGCTGACAAACAGTGGAACCTAAAATCTAAGTGTGATATCAAGAGAGGCAAGTGGTTTACCAGAGAGACCAAGGAAAGAAACAAAGATGGTTCTGCTAAAACCTGTCATCCAACGATGATTGGGAATAAGCACATCCTCTGTGAGTGACACTAGAGATTTATCACTAAAAGGAAAACAGACTTCATGAGAATAGTCCTGGCTAGGCACTTAACAAATAAATAGGAGCAACATAAGAACTGGAGTGGAGGGTGGGAATCAATATTTTAAGTGGCTACATACATTATCATACATAGAAAACAAGACCGGCTTGTAAAACCTCTTGTGAGCAGGACCGGATATTTGATTTAAGAGACAAAGACATCAAACCAAAGAAAAGCAGTTATGACAATATCTCATCAAATAAAGAAAATGAATAAAGAGACAGAAATTATAAAAAAAGAACCAAATAGAATTTTTGGAGTTTAAAAGTAAAACTGAAATAAAAAGAATTCATTAGAAAGACTCAGCAGATTTGATCTGGCAGAAAAATGGATATATATGTGATTACACAAGTTGAATAGTCCTAAAATTTCCAGATAAGAAAATAAATCTACGTATCAAAAAAAAAGCTCTTATAGAAACTAACCTAAAAGGTTTAATAATTAAATTCCATAATTTAGACAAATCTTTGGCAAACAAGACTACAGTATCTATCAGATAAAAACAAGTATGTTTTCTGAGTTACTGGTATTAACTGTAATATAAGCATATATTTTTTATTCTACCTATGCATATTATTTCTAAATTTCTGCAGGTCTGCTGATTGAATTGCTATATTATATCTACCAGATGCATAAGATTATAAAAATGTAAATTTGTGTTTAATTAAATTGAATCATTATCATGACAAACTTTATTCCAACACTAATTATATTTTATAGTATGTCAGCTTGTTTTCAAAGATCTTTAGAAAATCTAAAATCTTACGCTTTTAATAAATTCATATTAGGTACATAATTTCTAAGACAGAACACTGAATATTAATTGATAAGCATAATATTAAGTTTGTGATCTTGTGGCTTTTATTTTTATAGGATACAAAGAGGCATTTGTTAATGTTTTCATTTTTGCCACATTTGAGAAATAGTATCTTTAGGAAGTGTCTGGCTATAGATAATTGTGATATCTTCATAAGTTCTGCAAGTCTGTACAAAATGCTTGTTTATTGCCAACTACTGAAATGATCCACATCCTTGTTTTCTTTATGAAAATGAAGTTATTGTGGTTAGTCACAATTAATATACATGAATAAGACTCTGCTAGGACCAATATGGCAAAAAAACAACTGTTTATGTAAGTATGCAGGTTATATTTTATTAAGAAAAAAAGAGTACTTTTGTCCTAAAGTAAAATGATTGGTTGTTTTCAGAATGAGAAACATAAAAAACAAAACCTAAATGTATATAGAAAGTTACAGAAAGCTTACAAAAGAGGAATTTTATTTGTCATGTTCAAAGCTAGCCAAAATTTGAGAGTTTTAATATCTGTAGTCTTAAACATTACAATTAGGCAAAACTAAATTTTGATTTTCTCTGTTAAAAACGAAAAACAAAACAAACCAATAAAAACAAAACAAAACAAAACAAAACCAGGGAGATGGCTGAGTAGGAAGATCCTAAGCTCACTTCATCTCGTGGATACAACAACATAACACCCATTACAGTGTAAATAACCCAGAAAAAGACCAGAAGACTGTCATAATAGACTCTCCAAAGTTAAATGCACAGAAGAGGCTACAGTGAAGAGGACAAAAAAGGTGGAGACACAGTTAGAGGCTAAAGGGATCAGGAGGGAGGGAAAGATGCTGTGGGCTCAGAGTGGGGAGAGAAAGAGACCCCATACCAGGTGCCCAAGGCAACAGGAAACCTTCATGTAAAGACAAATCCCTGTAATATTTGGCTTTGAAAACCAAAGGGACCTAATTTTACCAGTTCTTTTTTCTTTTTTCTTTTTTCTCTTTCTTAACTCAATATAGTTAACATATAGTGTATTATTAGTTTCAGGAGTAGAATTTAGGGATTCATCAGTTACACATAACACACAGCACTCATTACATCAAGTGCCCTTCTTAATGCCTATGACCCAATTCCCCCATCCCCCACCCACCTCCCTTCCAGCAACCCTTAGTTTCTTCCCTATAGTTAATAGTGTCTTACGGTTTTCCTCCCTCTCTGTTTTTATCTTATTTTATTTTCCTTCCCCTCTCCTATGTTCATCTGCCTTGTTTCCTAAATTCCACATATGATGAAATCATATGGTTTTTGTCTTCTCATAACTAACTTACTTCACTTAGCATCATACCTCTAGTCCCATCCATGTCCTTGTAAATGGTAAGATTTCATTCTTTTTGATGGCTGAGTAATATTCCATCATATATATACATGCATATATATGCATATATATGGTATATCATATATATGTGTGTGCGTGTATATATATATATATATATATATATACACGCACACACACACACACACATACAGTACATCTTCTTTATCCATTCATCTGTCAATGGATATATTTTGGTTATCATGGATACTGCTGCTATAAATATTGGGGTGCATGTGCCTCTTCGAGTCATTATGTTTGTATCCTTTGGATACATACCACAGGTGTAGGTTGTTCTATTTTTAACTTTTTAAGGAACCTCCATACTGTTTTCCAGAGTGGCTACACCATTTTGCATTCTCATCAATAATGTAAGAGGATTCCCCTTTCTCCACATTCTCACCAACATCTGTTGCTTCCTGAGTTGTTAATTTTAGCCATTTTGACCAGTGAAAGGTGGTATATCTCATTGTGATTTTGATTTGTATTTACCTGATGCTGAGTGATGTTGAATATTTTTTCATGTATCTGTTAGTCATTTGTATATCTTCTTTGGAGAAATGTCTGTTCATGACTTCTGACCGGATTTTTCAGGTTTTTGAATAACACCAGGAATTTTAAGAATCAGCTGGTTGGGCTTTGGGAGAGCCAGAAATATGGCAATAGGAAACTGAGTCTCCACCCTTAGAGAGACACCACGACAAAGAGCCCTGGTGAAATACAGCATCAAAGGAGCAGTTTGAAAAACACCTGGGATCTATGAAATGGAGATTTATTTAATATCAAAGTGTGTGCTGGAGGAAAGGGATCTTTAGGGGACTTCTCTAGGAAAAAAGTTGCTGGTGGGCACCATTTTTCCCCTCACATCCCAGCCCAGACACAGACACCTGCGGGAACAGCACAGTACCAACACTTTTCCCCTAACTTGCTCACAACACACCCTACCACCGCCTTCTCCTGCAGACACACACTCTCCAGCCAGGCCTCAGCTTCAAGTCTCCTCCCACAGTAGATATGAGCAAACCGTGCTACTATCTTAAGCCTCGCTTATGCATTCTTTTGTAGATCCACTCCCCCTTCAACCCAGCAGGATTTTCCCAGGCTGCTGTAGATCCTCTCCCACAACAGACCTGCAAAAACCTTGGTAAAACCTCAGACTGACGTGGAGTTCTTCTGAAGACCTGCCCCTTTCGATAAGCAGAGGCAAGAGCCCATCCAAAGCAGTGTTACAAACATGGCAGTTTGCAAGAAGCCTGGACAGGGGGCAGCACCACTCCAAAATGACTCCTGCCCTAGGGAGAGGGAAGAAAACCACACACAACAGTCCTGAGAGGGATTAGACATTTGTTCTGGCTGCAGGATCCACTCACCAACAAAAGCTCCTTATGAGGAATGCTAGGAAAGTACCCTGTAGTTGAGTACACCACAGCTCTAGAAAATGCCTCATCTGACCCAACTCAAGTCTGTAGATTGACCCATTAACAACATAGGGACCAAACCTGCTCACAATGGTCAAAATGAGCTACTCCAGATAACTACATTGAAGACAAATGTGGCTCACTCACAATAGTAGGGCACAGGCAACACACATAGGCGACAACCCTGAAGCTCCAGGTTCTGGTGAACAGGGACTTGCACTGCAGGGTACTAGAGGACGCTTTCCTTATAAGGCCACTACTTTCTTTTTTCTTTTCTTTCTTTCTTTCTTTTTTTTTCCTAAGGCCACTACTTTCAAGAGCAGGAGGCATAGCTGACTTTCCTAATACATAGAAACAGACACAGAGAGTTAAATAAAATGAGAAAGGAATATGTCTCAAATGGAAGAACAGGATAAAATCACAGCAAGAGAACAAAATGAAATGGTGATACTATGCCCAATAGAGAATTTAAAGTGATGGTAATAAAGATACTCACTGGACTTGAAAGAAAGGTGGAGAACCTCAGTGAGATTCTCAACAAAGACAACAAATAAGAAACTGATCAGAGATGAAGAACTCAGGAACTGAAATTAAAAATATACTAGATGGAATAAATACTAGACTAGAGAAAGAACAGATCAGCAACCTGGAAGACGAAGTAATGGAAAGTAATCAGGCTGAACAGGAGAAAGAGAAAAATAATAAAGGAAAATCGCCCTAGGGAACTCAGCAACACCATCAGGTATAGTAACATTTGCATTATAGGGATCCCAGAAGGAGAAGAGAGAGAAAAGGAGGCAGAAAATATATTTGAAGAAATAATAGCTGAAAATTTCCTGAATCAGGAAGAAGAAACGGAAATCCAAATCCAGGAAGTATACAGACCCCCCAGCGAAATCAACCTAAGGAAGTCCACACCAAGACATAGTGTAACTGAAATGCCAAAAAGTAGTGACACAAATTTAAAAGCAGTAAGAGAAAAAACAGTTATATGGGAAATCCCAGAAGGCTATCAGCTGATTTTTCAGCAGAAACTTTACAGGCCAGAAGAGAGTAGCCTGATATATTCAAAGTGCTGAAAGGAAAACCTACAACCATACTCTATCCAGCAAGGTTATCATTCAGAATAGAAGAAGAAACAAAGAAGTTCAAGGAATTCATNCCAGATAAAAGTTAAAGGAATTCATGACCAGTAGCCAGCCCTATAAAAAATGTTGAAGGGGACTCTGAGTGAAAAGACCATAGTAGGAGTAAGAATAGTAGAAAGTACAAAAGCAATAAATTAAGTATATATATATATATATAAATTGGTCAAGGGATTCACAAAATAAAAGGATGTAAAATATGAGACCACATTCCCAAAATGCTGTGGTGGGGGGGAAATGAGTAAAGAATGCATTCAAACTTATGTGACCATCAACTCAACAGATTGCTATATGCAGAAGATGTTATTTATAAAATTAATAGTAAAAAGAAAGGAATCGAAGTATATCCCTAAAGAAAGACAGCAAACTCTGAGAATAGAGAAAAAGAGAGGAATAGAAGAATTATAAAACATTAAAATTAGTCACAAAATGGCAACATTTACATACTTGTCAATAATTACTTTGAATGTAAATGTAATAAACACTGCAATCAAACACAAAGGGTGACAAATGGAATTAAAAAAAAAAAAAACCCCATCTATATGCTGCCTACAAGAGAGACTCCTCTTTCAGACCTAAAGACACATGCAGATTGAAAGTATAGAGATGGCAAAGCATTCATCATGCAAATGGAGCTCATGAGAACATCATAAAGGCTTCTTTCACCTTGTATAAAGAGAGATGGCAGAAATAACTCAGTGTATTTGATAGGAGTTATGAGGAAAATGTTGTCAACTAAGAAGAGCAGATAATCTTTCCCTGGGTTAAATGTGAGTCAAATGTTATTAATAGAAATAGTGCAGAAATCCTATGAGATATCTATAGATATGTCACCGCACTGGCTATATTTCTACTTGATTATCAGTCTCCTGGTGTTAATTTGCCTATTAGACCATGAGAGTTTAGTGTAATCCATCATAATTCCAGGTGCTATTAAAATACTGATTTGGTCACAATTTTACTTATTGAATCCAGTATATTCTACTGGTTTTCACCTGGAGATTCACATCACTTATGAAATTAATATACAGGTATTTGATACCTTTCTCGGGCTTATTAAATCTTTTTTTTTTAAGATTTTATTTATTTTATTATTTATTTGACAGAGAGCAAGAGGAGCACAAGCAAGGGGAATGGCAGAGAGAGAGACAGAAGCTGGCTCTCGGGTGAGCAGGGAGCTGCATGCAGGGCTTGATCCCAGGATTCTGGGATCATGACCTGAGCCCAAAGCAGGCACTTAACTGACTGAGCCACCCAAGTGCCCTGGCTTACTAAACATTTTTACTTGATAATCTTGATATATTCATAGTACATTATGATACATTAGATCTCCGGGTTATTACACATCAGAAGACTTTTTTTCTAATGAGATTACGTTCAACTATTTCATAAATTAGATGTAATACCCTGTTCTTTGAAAACAGAGACATTAATTATGCTTAGATATTTCATCTAAAATTTTTGATTGACTTTAGTTTACTTTGCATGTCACAAGAACAAGAAAATTGTCTTGTTAGTTCATTATTCCTACAACAAAATCTCATCAGATCTTTCACTTTTGAAATTTATCATTAGTAAATCAACCACAGTGATTTTAGATTTTTTTCACCTACAGATAGCTGTTTTCTCTGATGCTTTTCTGAAAGTATTTGCAAATCAGCTACAGAGAAGTTCTTTAACAGAAAGTGACTCAGAACCCCTTGGAAAATGACTCTGCCAGTCAAGTAGTCTTGGGCATAGATTCCTGAAGGGATTTCATAAATAAGTTTAAGACCACATAGACTAAATCAGGATTTCCATAATTCTAGCGGAGAAGCAGATGTGGTCATGAGACTGCTAAACCAAGATCAAAGAGAATGAGAATTTATTTTTTTTAAAGATATTATTTATTTATTTAGTCAGAGAGAGAGAAAGAGCAAAAGCAAGGGGAGTGGCAGGCAGAGCAAGAAGCAAGGAGTCTCCCGTCAAGCAAGGACTCTGATGGGGGACTCAGTCCCAGAACCCTGAGATCATGACCTGAGCCAAAGGCAGTCACTTAACTGACTGAGCCACCCAGATATCCCCAAACAGAGTAAGAATTAAATACATAGGACTGAATGACTATAAGCTTTGTTTGGAATATTGCTGATGGTTTAATATCATATTTTTTATATATTTTCTATATATCCATTGAACCATTTTATCTTTTAAGTTATATATAACTCAAAATAATTTAGCAGACTATGGCTTTACAAACAAATATTTACTTC
The DNA here is from genome assembly GCA_002007465.1 of Ailurus styani. Classification (NCBI taxonomy): domain Eukaryota; kingdom Metazoa; phylum Chordata; class Mammalia; order Carnivora; family Ailuridae; genus Ailurus; species Ailurus styani. Next base: position 1,709,577 of record LNAC01000133.1, read on the forward strand.
TCTTTGCTGTACCCTTTAGAATTTGGAAACTTTTATTGAGTATTCTTATCTTCATGGCAATATATTTGTATATACTCAATAAACGTCTGACATGTTAACAGGACCTAACCAGAAATATTTCCTATAAACATTCCCAGTTTTCTTCAATATCAGCACCAACCCTCCAAACTAACATTTCCAATTTAGGCCCAAGAACTAAAACCTGAACGCTCAGATCCTTATCAAGACTTTAAATTGACACATATCTGGTTTTCCCCCAAGTATCTGAAGAAATGCCATCAGCAAAAGCCTAACAAAAACAAATTCACATGTTCACCAAAGACTCACCAGTGCATCAAACTAAACACAGGCTGGATTTCTCCCTGAACAAGCAAGCCAATTTCTGGACAATAAAGTATGTCTAAAGAAATGCTTGGGTCATTCATGCTTCTATGCAAAAGGTAATCAATAGTTTGGACAATATCACTAAGAACACTGACACCTTATTTTTTAAAAAGGTGTCATATTTAAACAAGTAAAAATAATTTTTAAAATAAATTTTTAGCTTTCACTTGGAATTCTTTTTTTTTTTTTAAGATTTTTTATTCATTTATTTGGCAGAGAGACAGTGACAGAGGGAACACAAGCAGAGGGAGTAAGAGAGGGAGAAACAGGCTTCCCACATAGCAGGAATCCTGACTCAGGGCTCCATCCCAGAACCCTTGGATCATGACCTGAGCCGAAGTCAGACAACTGAGCCACCCAGGTGCCCCCACGATAAAAATAAATTTAAAAAGAAACAAGATGAAACCAGAGAGGTAGACAAACCATAAGAGACTCTTAGCCTCAGGAAACAAACTAAGAATTGCTAGAGTGGAAGGGGCTGGGAGGGATGGGGTGGCTGGGTGATGGACACTGGGGAGGGTATGTGCTAATGTGAGCACTGTGAACTGTGTAAGACTGATGAATCACAGACCTGTACCCCTGAAACAAATAATACATTATATGTTAATAAAAATAATAGTAAAAAAATAAAAAGATGCCCTATTTAATGAGGAATGAAGCACGATAGGGAGATTTTCATCCACTAACCTCTTGGAATATGCTGAACTGAAGAGTCTCAGGATTCACTTCCTGGATCTTTAATACAACTTTTATATGAATTATTTCTCTTTCATTTCAGGTATCTCTCCTTTAAGAGACTTGATCTCCAGGACTGTAAATCAAATGATGTTTTCCATCATGCCTCAACAGGATTCAACTGATTTTGGTGTTTTCAAAAGATTATTCTTAGGCCAGATTAACCCTACTCAGGAGGTTTATCACTGTTTCTGAGTTTTTCAGTGATGAATGATAATCTTCGTGAGCAAAAGAAATGGGTATTTTGAACTTTGAGATGACATACAAAAACTTATGAGCTACAACTAAAGCAGTGCTTATAGGAACGAGTGTAACTATAAATAAATTTTTTAAAAGAATTTAAATCAATAAGCTAATCTTTCCCTTTAACTGAAAAATAAGAGCAAAGTGAATACAAAGCAAGTAGAAGGAAGGAAATAATAAAGATTAGAGTGGTGACAAAATGTTGCATTTTACCCGCTATAAGGTCCTGGAAAAGAGCAAGTCCCTCCATTCTTCTGTGTTCTGGGAAATGGATTATAACAAAAAGCAACCTGCCCGATATGATTTCAGTAATACTGGCTATCTGCTCCTCCTCATGATTCCTACAAGACTCAGAAATGACTCATTTATTTGCAACCTGGCCATACACAGACATTTCCCTTTTACCTGCATACTGACAAGCCAGACATAGAGAACTAACTCCATTTTTTAGCTTATGAAATATTAAGTGAACTATTTACCCATGTGAAACTAGCTAGGTGCACAAATATTTCCTATCCAGCTGACTGATTGAGACTTCCCATGATTACCAAAAAAATCCAAAACATGTCACACAGTCATAACTTAATTCTGTCTATAAAATTATAAAGCAAAACTACCTTGCTCAGACTCTTTGATAGTTCATCTGGGGTTTCCCTCTTATTGCAATAGCCTAAATAAAATACATTTCCTTATTTGATCAGTGTTGCCTTCAGCAGCAGAAAGTAGTCGTGAAAATCAACAAAACTGCAAGTGGACTATTACCTTTTATTGTGGTGACGGTATTGTGTCTGCTTGCATATGCCCGAATTCATCAAATTGTACATACTAAACACATAATTCTTTATATATTAGTTAAACCTCAATATATATATATATATACTGTTAAAATTTATATAAAATTTATTTTTAAGAGGAAAATGTACAAGTAAATTTGGTAAATTGCTTAACTGAAAATTGTTTAAGATGATTTATATACAACGTATTCTTCAAGTTTATTTTGTTGGGAACATGTATTATGCACGTAAAATTAAGTAAACGTTAATGAAATAGAAGGCAAAACTGAAAACGTCTGTGGATTTAAATGTGATAATTATTACTGCGAGTGTCTAACAGTATTCTCTAATAGATTTTGAAAACCAAGATTAAATTTCAGGTAATTCCACAATTGTGGAGTGTTACTCTACAAATGATAATTCATTCAACTACTTCATGCTAAATTTTGGAAGCCATCATTGGGGTGTAATTATTGGCAATTTGGAACAAAAAATAGATACAAAATAAAGAGCTGCTTCTTTTTAATATTTGAGATTAGATACCAGCTACACCAGCTTCTCAGCCAGTCTCTAGACACATTAAGTTGGCACACTAAAAAGTCTTCTCATCTGGGAGAAAACTATTATACATCCTCTTTGTCCTCCTGGGAAAGAGAGCTAGAATTCATCTTATAGATTGCACCTGACATAAATATAACAAATCTACATGTGGTAAGCAGCCATCTTGGTCAGAAAAAATGCCCCAATTTAGAAAGCCACAATTTATGTGCAGTATTCTAATCAGAATTCAAAAGAATTCCTGCTAAGGCATCCAAAATGTTTTGTTTACTATATAATTAAACTCATCTGATGGATTGTTAATGATATCAATAATTAATGATGTATTGAGCCCTTACATGTACTAAGCAATATGTAAATTTCCACTACTAACTATTTTAATAACTAGTAGTGATTTTCACTACTAATTTCTGTTGCTGAAGGCAACACTGATCAAATAAGGAAATTTATTTTATTTAGGCTATTGCAATAAGAGGGAAACCCCAGATCAATTTAGAGTTACTTTTTGCCACTTAGCCATTTACAATTAGACAACTGAAACAAGGAGCAATTAACATCACTTTGGTTAATTGCATTTATGTGAAAACTGATAGAATTCAATAGGCCTATCTTCTCAGAAGTCATAAATCTTGTGAATTTGAAGATATTCTTGAAAAGAAACTCCCACTTACAGAATGAACCATTAAACAAATTTCTGAAGTATAATTAAAATAGTCATCACCGAAGCAAACCCAATTAAGTTTTGACTCGAGTACATTTCCTATCAACTGTAGTGTGACTCCTAACAGAACCTATGCTGATTTCCCCAAATTTTCAGAATCTAGTTTTAATGATCCTTAAAGACAATGTAAATCCCATCCCTACTTCCTCTTATTCTTGAAGTCTCCAGATGAAACCCCTGGAGTTCCTTTCTGTTAAAGCTTCAATACATTTTAAAATGGCATTCCTGAGGTAAATGCAGATGTTCACCATGTAGACATGTAGGCATGATTGTTTATACTATTCCTCCTCTGCATATCATAAAAGGTCATTTGTGATTCAGATGCCTTAACTGACCATGTAGAACTCATTTAAAATTAGCTTTGGACTGGGGCTCCTGGATGGCTTGGTCGTTAACCATCAGCCTTTGGCTCTGGTCATGATCACGAGGTCCTGGGATGGAGCCCTGCATCAGGCTCACTGCTCAGCGGGAAGCCCGCTTCTCTTTCTTCCACTCCCTCTGCTTCTGTTCCCTCTCTTGCTGTCAAATAAATAAATAAATAAAATCTTTAAAAAAATAAATAAAATAAAATAAAATTAGGTTTGGACTGATGAGGACCACAATGGTAGAAAATATGTCGTTGGATTACAAGTAATTTGCTCCTACAGTTTCCTTGTTTTTAAGATTTTTTTTAAACCTAATACAGATTATATTTGTTTCCTTCCACTGTCAACAGAGCAAAGTTCTCACAAGAAATGCACTTACTATGAATATAATCTTACATCTCTGCTTTCTCAGGTGTCTGTCTGCAACACATCTAGGAATTTTCTGAAACCCTGATACTTCATCATCATAGCCCACACATTGTTCTTTAATAATTATAGTTCGCTGGAAAAAATAACATATGTAACTCAACAGTCTTACACCAAAGGGTTTATTCATCTAATTTGGTACTTGATTTATACAGAAGAGGTGGTTCTTAAGGTAGAGTGATGCACTGAACAATTGGCTAAAGGATCAGTTTAAAGAAAAATTATGCCTTATCATAGTCCGTGTAACTTTATTTGAACAAGTATTTAATCCATGGTGCTTTTCCAACAAAATCATAACATATTGGTCCAGGAACCTAAAAGCTGCATTAGGAGTTGAGATATATTCAACTCCTACTACCTCTATTGATAATCAGTATTCACACCATATCTAATGAGAATATTTCTATTCATGTGTAAAATTTTCAGAATAAGCAGGGACATTTTAGCCAGCACACAATAATATTCCCACTTAATTAGAAGTTGATACCGCTGCCTAGCATAAATGAGGCAAACAGGCAAAATTTGAGATGTTGATTGAGCTAATTGACCTTAGACAACTCTTAGGAATGAAAATTTTGGCTTAGTCAGTGTAGCAGTTTCCAATCTAGCTGAAGGTCCACTTGAAGGCAGAAATAAAAGTAGTAAGAAATGGAACATGGGAGTCACAAAGATCAGTTTCAGAAAGAATGAGGCCACTGATGTTAAGTGGAAGCCTATAAAATGTATCTGGTTTTTCCTTGCTTGCTAGACACACATGCACAATACACAACACCAAACATTTATTATATATGATGTATATTTTACTTTTTACTTTTCTCTCTCTTTTCCCCACTCTTATTAAGAAATCAGAGGAAGACAGAGGCCAGTTGAAGACTGTATCATCAGAGGTCAGTGAACCTATAAAAGGACTTTTGGTTGTGACTTTGTACCCTGTCCTATTAAGGAGACATTACATAGTCTCTATGAGCATTTTTAATTTTTTCTTTATTTTTTTGAAGTATTTGAGAGAGAGAAAGAGAGCATATGCACAAGTTGGGGAAAGAACAGAGGGAGAAAACTTTCAAGCAGACTCCATGCTGAGTGCAGAGCCCTACAAAGGGCTCAATCCTATGACCCATGAGATCATGGCCTGAGCCAAAACCAAGAGTCTGATGCTTAACCGAGTCAGCCAGGTGCCCCTGTGAGCATTTCTGAGACTTAACAAACAGTGTGTATGTGCAGGTATGTACATACGCATTTATTTGACAGCCAAGGGGTAGAATGTAGGGAAAACCTTTTCAAATTATGGTTTTACTTTTTCAGCATTTATCCATATAAGGAATTGCTTCTGCTATCGTAAGGATAAATGCTGAAATAATAGAAAAAGGCTCAGCTCTTCCAGGAACTTGAATATTGAGCAGAGCATCTGAAGGAAACTTGAGTTGAATTATCCTAAGAAATACTTCAAAGCACTTTCCACAATTTCCAACTATCTGAACAGCCCAAAGCTCCCTTACTTTATAGTTTTCATGTTGTCTGGTCTTCAAGATTCTCTTCAATTGTGTGAACAGTTTCTTTCCAATAAATTTTTCTTAAGTTAGATTTGGTTGCTAATTAATAAAGTCAGTGGCGGGAAAATAACCTTTCCTATTTTGTGCCTGATTTTTGATGGATTGTATTTTCTTATGTCTGAGTTTGAATACTATGTTCCGGTAATTTTCTACTAAATACCCTACATCACTCAGAAATCCTCTTGCCTTAATATAAGAGCAAACTTGATTTTCTGTGGCTTTTTACAAATGTGAAACTGTTATTCTTTATGTTTGAGAGGTTGATTGGGGATTTTAAGTTGAAATGTAATATGTAAATTTATAATTTTGCCTGATATGATATGATATAGGCTTTAAGTTATTGTTTTCAAGCAGAACATCTGATTTCCAGAATAGATCACTGGTGTTAAGTGGAAGCCTATATTTCACTTACACTTTTTTTTTTTAATAGAAAGGAGCAACAGGGAAAGTTTGAAAATGAGCACTGGTTCAGGAAATTAGCTCTATCTGCCGTAAACCCTTTATAAGATAATTTACATCTGTTCCCCTCTTTCATTCCTTAAATCGTTAGGAGATTCTGTTTGGGGCTGGTTTCTAGTTTAAAGAGACTCTGTTTTCTTTGGCATTATGATGATGGCAGCATATTTCACAGAGAACAAATAGTTGTTAACGCAAGAGCTATTGTCAGACTAGGAACACAGAAGAGGTTGTTGAAACATATTTGTGATTGTTTCAGAATGGGCCCCAAAGTCATGGCTTAATTTGACTTGCATATAAAATGAATGATGTTCTGTGCGTTCCAATACTCAGGTCAACAAACTTACATTCCCAACTTGCCTCTTTCCTCCACCTCTGTCACCTGCCAGGTCATTTTCCACAGTGCAGACAAAACTTTCTAGATTTTATTTCTATTACTTCCTAATATCCTTTTAAAAGCATCCATCTACCCTAAGGTCAACGTTCAACCCCTTTTTCACCACTTATCATATATCATGAATAATATTCATGAAAATTAAGTATGCAAAATTTAGAATAACACAAATGACCAAATATGAAATGAAGACTAGAAAGAAGAGCCATTGAAGACATTAAAAAACTAAGAATCAGTAACAAAAAAATATTCAGGAGGTAAAGAGCATCCCAGGCAACGAAAAAAATAAACAATAACAACAACAACAAAAACAACAGGAAGAACCAGTAAATGAGTAGGGATCTATTTAAAGGAAGTAATCTTACTCATACAATTTTGCATATACATTCCATGATAAAAACTTGCCTTGTTTAGAAGATCTGTATTCAGAGAAATGTTCTGAAATGCAGACCTTGAATAGATGTGTAAGGACAGTACANAGCAGAGAGCCCGACGCGGGCCTCGATCCCAGGACTCTGGGATCATGACCTGAGCCGAAAGCAGAGGCCTCAACCAACTGAGCCACCCAGGCGCCCAAGTAGGGATCTATTTAAAGGAATTAATCTTACTCATACAATTTTGCATATACATTCCATGATAAAAACTTGCCTTGTTTAGAAGATCTGTATTCAGAGAAATGTTCTGAAATGCAGACCTTGAATAGATGTGTAAGGACAGTACATTGGTATTGAACTGAAAACACAGGAAACCAAGAAAATATAAAGCTAATGTAATATTTTCTTTTCTGAAAATGTATAATTCAGTAAATATACTAAATATATCAAGGGTATAATAAACTAGGTCATGGCAAAAACTTGAGGCTGCAATGTTCAGTAGAAAGAATCTTGATTAGAAGTGTAAGTATCTGATCTTCGTATTAGCTCAGACGCTGTCTAATATTATGGCAATATATAAGGTAAGCAAGTCTCTTACATGTATCATTTGCACCTAAAACAAACAACGTTGTAAAAGAAAGTGAATGTATAGCCTGACAGGATTTTTTTTTTTTTTAATAATCTATTATTCAGGGCACTTGGAATGCTCAGTTGGTTGAGTATCCAACTCTTGGTTTCAGTTCAGGTCATGATCTCAGGGTCCTGAAATCAAAACCCACATTGCTCAGTATGGGGTCTGCTTAAGATTCTCTCTCCCTCTCCTTTTGCCCCTCCCCTTGTACATGTGCTCTTTCTCTAATAATTAAATCTTTAAAAAAATAATCTACCATTCGTTGAATGGGACTTTAGCAAATGATTTAACTTCTTTATATTTTTTAGTCTATGAAAGTAAGGATAATTTAAGTTTATTAAATATTAGTCCCTTTCTTCTTATACAATAGAAATAACATTTAGATTTTATTCATGTATGAGAAAAGAAATGATGTGAATTGAATAGTAAGTGTTCCTGTTAATTTTAACAAGATAAATTTACATTAAATTTATTCATTTCATACCATATTTTTTTCTTAGAGACTCTGTAAAATCATTCATAAATACAACTCTTCCTAGAATCAATGACTAACAAAAACTATGAGCAGAAATGAATTCTAGAGATTGTAAAATACAAGGAGACTGTGGAGTAGAAACACAGAGTTTTGGTCAGCCATGAGGAACAGTTTGACACTTTCCAGTGGGCAAGTAATTCATCTTATAATGTGGACTAATCAGGAATATGATGAAAATTATAATTCAGAAAGATGTGACTATATGCAATAAAAAGAAACAGATTGCACTATGACAATTCTGAGGCAAGAAGCAAATTTAGTGGCTGTGGCAAAACCCAATAAAGAAATGACAATGTCCAAAACTATAACTTGGAATTCAAATAATGTACGGATAGAGGTTTCTGTGATCTGTCCTGCATAACCGACCACACCCCCCTGCACGCATGCAGGTTAAGGAATTGTTTGTGAGACGCGTGCTCCACAAGTGACCTTGGGAGTCTGATTAGTTGACATTAGCCGGCCTCCGGGTCAGAATTGGCCCTTCTGGTCTGGATGCCAAGAGCTGTAAATTTTGCCTTACATTCCCTCAGGATCCAGGCTGGGATGTCCCCCCGCCCCCCGCCCCCGAAGGGAATCCAGGAGGGAAGGTGAGCCCACCTAGCCCAGGCTCCTTGAATTTGTAAGGATACAATAATATAGGAACGCGGCTCCCTCCAAACTGCACCCAGGCAAACATACGTTTAACTTCAAAGCCCCATTTATTTGACCTATAAATACGGCCCTTCTGGGGATGGTCAGTTGGAAGTCTCACCAAAGGGGAGGGTCCTCACCCAGGGCTCTCCACTGGGACTCCAGCCTGGCTTTCTCCACTGGACTACCCAGCTAATGAGGTTGGAGATTGTACCCGATTTGATGTAACTGTGTCTTATTCTCCTTTACTGCTTACTATTGCCCTCATCTGTGTGCAGATTTCCCTTTTCTTCTGCTTCTATTAGAGTTTTATAGTGTCAATAAAGTGTTTTTTCCCCTTCAACACTGAGAGTATGGCTGACGTGATTCTCTTCTTCAGAAAGAAGACATGGACCCATAGCCCTGGTGACTGGGAATGGAAAGTTGAACAGAATAAGAAAGAATTCTATCATGGCCCCCAAAAAGCAAATTTTCAGGAAGGCATTCTGGAGTTATTTAGATCACTTCCCAAACAGCAAGAATCTTATTGCTGGAAGTTAGAAGTAAGTCCTACAGATGTTCTATAGTTTTGTTACTTGTGTGGTTCCTGAACTGGCAACACGGGCTTCACCTAGAAGCTTACTAGGGATTCAGAGTCATAGATCTTATCTTGAAACTACTGCATCGGAATCAGAATTTTCACATTATGCAGGTGACCAAGATGATCACTGGAAACAGAGGATAGAATTAGAGTTGACCTCCTTACCATCACTCACAGTCACTACTCGAGAAATTTGTTTCTTGTCTCTAAGAAAGTTTCATAGTTTCTGCAAATCTAAAGCTCCTGGTTCCTGGAAATGGGAGGGACCAAATACCACTGGACAGAGCATGCAGCCCACTAAAATTAAAGCTACTACGACTAATGCTCATTTTGGGCTCTTACGATGTAGGCATGTACATAAAGAAAGGAGTTACTTTATAATCAAGAGAAATGACCTTTATTATTATAAAGAGGTGTTTCTCCCACAAAATGTAAACAGTGAGAGTATTTCTTAAATGGAGTGAATTCCATGAATGTGTGCTTGAATTTCCACCTGCAGCAGTGATGACCTGACATAACTTTATAGTGGGAGGCTCAGATCCCGAGGGATAAAGATCTAGGTTCCCTGCTGAGCAAGAGACCCAGACCAGCAGGTACACTGCTGAGTAAAGAATTCCAGAATGGGTGGTAAAGGGAGATGATGGCTGCTGATTACTGACTTGGGACCAACTTCATCAATCAATAGGAAATGTTGATTGTAAGTTATTAATACCCACTACCTTAGAGAATCGGGAATAGTACACTATAAACTTAGCATGTGGTACCTGACTGGCTCTGAGTACAGCAAAGATGGGACTGTAGTAGATCCTGCCTCTGACCCATCCATATCTCCTCCACTTCTATTTCCGTAAATACTGGTCCACCTTCCAGCTACCAACACTTAGGTGTTTTCGGCTGAAAATTTTCTTGACTCTGTACTCCTCTCTGTCTGCAAATAGGCTGTAAGTATGGGACATTGGCAACCTTAGAAGTCACCTCCTGGTGGATAAATACACCTACTTTCTTGCAGCTCTGGTTGTATAACGGAACCATACATTCTACTCTGATTCTAAGAATTGGCCCGCAGAATTTTTTCCAGTTGCCCATAGTAGTAACATCTGATAATGCACTTTTGGCCTTCCTCTCCCTCCTTATCTCATTTTACACTCACCACTCTTTGTTGAGATCCTTTCACATGTAAAACACTAGCACCCAAATCAGTGTCTCAGGGGACTCCAAAAAAGGATGAATGCCATCAGCATATAGTTACATTACAATCATGAACCTGGAAGATACTGCTTATGGAGACTTGGTAAATCACAGAGGTACAAAGATATTCACAACAAGAAACACTAACATTTAAGGACAAGGAAAAAATGTCTACAATGATCCTAGAAAAGAATCAGTAAAACAGGAGAAAAATTGAGAATTTGCTGTCAATGAGCTAAAAGTTGGCAAGAAAGGCAGGAACATACAGTGCTAACAATTGCAGAAATGTGAAGTCTTTTACCTAAAAATTCCCTATTATTTTCGGCACCATTGATAATATCTGTGGCATGTATAGCCAGGGGTGAGATTCTAATCAATGAGAGATAAAATAGGTTAATTTTGTAGGTGAATGACAGAGGAGGGAATGGAAAAAAGCAAAATCTGTTGGCAAAGGAATTGTGAGAGAAAATTTTGAAGAGGTAAAAATAGTGAAGATAGATAACTAATGACAAAAAATATAAAGGGCACTAGGGGTATCAGGTCAAAGATACCTGGGTGAGAAAATAATGTAATAAAGAAATATGAAATGGTAATAGTCTGGGGCAGAGAATATTGAAAGTGAACTTTAAAAGAGGAGAGGTTGGAAAACACTTTTTCTATAAAGATATACTTTTCAAATGAAAACAGTATTTTTGTGACATGCAATCACACAAACTTTAACTCCCTTCAAGATGTGACAAAGTATAAGGTCCTTCTTCAAATAGAGGAACTACATTAAAAAATGCATGCTTAAGAAGATACTTTTTTTTAACCAGAATTCCAGGTAGTCATTATCGAAATAACTTAAGATTTATGCAGTAAATAAAAAGTCTCCACTTAATTAAAGCTCAATGAGCCAAAGCCTGAGAGGATCCTTGAGTAATTGACATTTGCCAAAATTCCTCCAGACAGGTTAGGTGGTAGGGAAGAGTCAAGTAATTCATGCAGAATTTTGGTACTAAATAGTACTGCTTAGTGATCTTTATCCTAGGTTTACTAAGTAATTGTCATTGTTTCATTTAAATTTTTATTTATTTTTACGTACTGATTTTTATATTATAAATTATAATCTGTGTACAAAGATGAATGATTCATAAACACTGATTTCCATTAATTATCATAAAGTGAACACATGTTTGACCACTACTCAAGAAGAAAAAGTGCATGGCCAGGAACCCAGAAACCACCTTCTTTCATCTTCAACCAATATCCATTCCCTACTCAAGTTAACCCAGAACCACATAGAATGCTTTATATATGACTTGGGTCCAAATTAAGTCTGTAAAACTAATCCATGCTGTTGCACACAGATGTAGTGCATTACTTTAATTGAACTAGAATAGCCTATATAGTGCGAACATAGTCTAATTTATTGATCCTTTTTTTTTTTTTTTTAAGGGAGGAAGAGGGGGTGGGCCAGGGGTGGAGGGAGACGGAGAGAGAATCTCAACCACATGCCTACCCCATCGCAGAGGCCCACGCAAAGCCCCACCAGGAGTCCCATATGGGGCTAGATCTCACAACCCAGAGATCATGACCTGAGCTCAAATCAGGAGTCGAAAGCCTAACCAATTGAACCACTCAGGCACCTCTGTTTTGAACATTTTTGCACATGTCTCTCGGTGCACATGGAATTACGGGGTAACAGATTACACAAGCTGTACCACAACTTTAATAGCAATGTCATCAGTGTTTGACAGTTTCAGTTACTCCCCCAGATTGGTGTTGACAGTTGGTCTTTAGCCATTTTGGTTTGGCATTTATCCAATTTATATGCTCCCATTACCAAAAAATATCTTTTGGATTTAACATGTTACATCAGGGAAGTTAAAAGGATCCCAGACTCACCAGTAAATATAAATCAGATCTAATCATCAGTCACAATTGAGCACAGATCCCCAATATTTGAGCATTTTGAACTAGAAAAGATCCTCTACTTGTTCTACCATAACTATTCTATAGATAAAAAAGTAGCAACCTTTGGAGTCAGATTGGAGTTAGACCTGAAGCCTGTAGGCAAATTATGTAACATCTTTGAATCTAATTTTTTTTCTTATTTAAAATAAAACTAACAGGACTCACCCTCATAATTTTGATTGAAAGTATCTATGAGGGCGCCTGGGTGGCTCAGTGGGCTAAAGCCTCTGCCTTCGGCTCAGGTCATGATCTCAGGGTCCTGGGATCGAGGTCCTCATCAGGCTCTCTGCTCAGCAGGGAGCCTGCTTCCTCCTCTCTCTCTGCCTGCCTCTATGCCTACTTGTGATCTCTCTCTCTCTGTCAAATAAATAAATAAAATCTTAAAAAAAAAAAAAGAAAGTATCTATGAAATAATGGAATGGAATACCCGTGGACATTTTATGTGGTCGGCAGATTTCAGATTCTTTACCCCTCTATTTTGCAATACTTTAACTAAATCTACATTACCAAAAAAGTTCTTACATAGATGCCCTAATTCACTTCCACAGGCAATCTTCTAATAAACTTTGTGATTTAAACTGCATGCAAAACAAAGAAGAAAAACTATATGGGAGTAAAGCATTGATACATTATGATATCTAAATCTATGTAACTTCTATTAAACTTTCATTATTAAATATAAGATGCTCTGAAAAAGAATGATAGTTACTAGAAATACAAAGATACATTTTTAGATTTTATATAAAATTATTTTCCATTTATTAAAAATGTTCATTAAATTCATATTTCATCAATTACTTATAAAAGTCAAACTTTGACAGCTTTACATCTCTGGCCTAAGACTTCACTCACCATCTTTGGGATACCTTTATTGTCTCTTGTTACTTACAGGAAACACCCGCATTCACATGCCTGGAATTTTTTTTTTTTTTTCCTCTAACATGATCCCATTCTTTCTCTTATGTAATTTGTCTATTTATTAAAAAAACAACAGGGCTTAGAAAAAAGGTATAAATCAATGTCTAACAAGAGAGTTTTGAGAAAGCATTTTTCTTTGTATTACTGTCTGTGGCATTTCCAAACCTCTGAACGATTAACCAGGGCATTGTATGTTAGCCAGAGGGAGGCTAAGTTAAGTCAGATGAGCTAGCTTAATCAGAACCCACAGGCATTGTCAACAGGAGCAACTAACAGCTCATCTGGGCTGTGAAAATATGAGACGGACTCCACGAGAATATTCTCATGCCAGCACTGGGCTCTGTCATCTCAGCACCAGTGAGAGAAAGAGAGCAATTTCTTCTACAGAGAAAGATTTAATTTAGATCTAGTGTCCATCATTCAAATAGTCTTGTTTTTTGTTTAGAGCCCGTTACACATTCCAAAAACATCTCTTGCTGCAGTGCTTACAAAATACATCTCATCAGCACTGTGCATCAAAACCCAGCACTTTGACTCTATTAAACATATGGAGCAAATTTTCTACCCATGTTCTCATGATTCTTTTCTTCCAGGAAAGAATAGTTACATTTTGATGTTAACTTCTCATTGCTATTAACCATGAGTTTATTTTCATCCTTGCTTCTCAATCCTACAATTCCTAAGGGTTTTGTGTGTTTTACTCAAATCCTTGGCTCCATAGTATGTATTTTAAATACAGCATTTACAATTATTTTATCCCATAGAACACCTGAATAAAACATCAAACACATTTTCTTCCTGGTTTGTTCACATGATAATCTGAAAGACTAAAGCAACAATTAAAAAAAAAAAACACATGGATTAGGTGGCTGTTAAGATGCTCAGGATATTTCTTCTGAAGGTTATATTAATAATAGAAATTTAAGATAATCTGTATGCTTAATGAAAACAATTGACCTGTCAATTTGCTATATTCTTATATCTGACCTTCTATGGATGAAGTTATCACCTTTTATTAGCTTTTGATTTTTTTTATAATGCACATTTTAAAGTGACAATAAGTCACACACCATGGCCTAATGATGCCATTAAAATTCAAACCACTCTCATAAAACAGTTTAAGTCTCTTTGCCCTTTATAAGCCACATTTCTGTAGATCTATCAGTTGGAGGTGGAGAAGTATAAAGGTGTCTCCAGGCTTTTCTCAGCAGGTAAGCATGTTTCTTGAATACTCAACGGCACCAATTCCTTCTGTGCCACTGAATTCACCTGGAGATCCATGAATTCAGAGGCAGATGAGTTCTGGCGACAATGACTGCATCTTTGCTTTTTTTCATCAAGATCTAATAGCTACTTTTGAGCTTCATCTTCTGCAGCCTTTCCAGGAAACGTATTTGGATCAGATATTTGTTTAAAAGAAACCATTACCAAAGTCCTTATGTCAAGTGACTTAAAAATATCTCCAACACTTCTTAGAGAGAGTGACTGCACAAATGCCTGTAAGTCTTTGAGAAAAGAACTAAGGGACACATTTAATGTATAATACCAGTGACATTTCAAATGTTTTCATGAAACAGAGCTTGCAACATACATTGAGAATCCTCTTTAATTTACATGCCACTAAAAAAACTAGCTTCCAGAGAGTGTGTTCTATTGTAAGTGGTATTTTAGTCTCAATTTAAACCTGATGCTTCTAACTTTAGTAGACCGACACATTAGTTTTCAGTTTCTCTCAAAACTTAAATTGTCTCCCACATTCAAAATAGCAGTTTTCTTTTCAAGGTCAAAAATCAAAGGTAATCCTCTAAAAAGGCCCATACTATTTTCTCCAAAGTCACATTGTTCCAAAAATCTCACATACTTAAGAAGGAATCAGATTATACTGAAAGTCTTATCTGTACTTATGAAGTATATTTGTTTGGCTTATTTCTAAAATGCCACTGCAATTATATGTAAAGATTGTGTGTGGGCATCTTCTCAGTGAATAAACACACTCTTGCCTTCAAATTATTTTCCTCTAACCTCTCATTCCAATTCTTTCTTATATTTAATTGAAAGAACACGTAAGATCTATTGATAGAAAACAATACCAATACAACTGAAAGGTGTGTATCTGTCAGGAAGCCGATTTAGTACCATCAGCCTAAATCTGACATGAATTAATTGACTCCTCTATACGACCTGACTTGTCTAGCGTAATTCTGGCAGATGCCAATTGCTCAATGATCTCTTTAGAAGCTGTACAATTTTCTATTTAATTATGTAGTATTTATTTTATTTTCATAATAGTATTATAAATTAGGCAATGGAGATACTCCTACTCCAAGTTCACAGGTACAGAACCTGAAGCTTTGGAATATTCAAACATATTTTTAAAAGCCATCTATCAGGCTATCCATTAGCACATTAAAGAAAAAATGCGAATATCTGGAATTTAAAAAAAAATGTTTCTAGAATACATACGATTTAAATACTGTCAGTCTAGGTTTGGTATGGCAACTGCATAGTATTTTTCAGTACCCAGACTCTTACTTGCTACCCAGGAGCTAAGACATAGCACTTGCCTTTATGGTTCAATGTAGCATCTGAAGTTCCAATGAAAGAATACATGTGTATTCATACCTACGCTATTGTCCAGAACTTGGCATGATGGCCACATTTAGCTGCAAATGAAGTTAGAAAATACTGTAGTTTCGTGCACGAAAATAATCAGTGCAGACTGAGATAAAGGACGAGATCACATTTTTGAGTAGGCAACTAAAATAATTTTCAAATATGAATGAATTAGAACATACAATTCTCTAGCTTTAGAGTCTTCTTTTTCTGTTGTTAATCCCCCCAACATATTTCATAATTATTTGCTTTTCTCTCCAAATCCAAACTCTATATTTATAAATGATTTTGCAATGCCCTTATAGGTCAAATAAATATCTAAGTAGGGAAATCTAATAATAGCAGGCAGCTAAAATATATATATATTATTCCTATTACATATTATACAGTAATATGCTAAACCATATATTACCTAATCACATACAGTATTTTTATATGTGAGAAATATGCATAGGTAAATACATTTAAAGCAATATTTCTTATAATACTAATAAAAGCAATTTATTATAATGAAACATTCTTGAATTAAATTTCAATTTATTTACTTATACACAAATCTACACTTGTCACTTTAAAAACAGAAGTGAGAGAAGCAATAAAAATACATTATAAGAACACAAAAGTATAAAATCAATATCTAATAGAATATATTGTGTGTATTTTAATGTCTGTATTACCCTTATCTCTGGATTACTTATAAGTGACCTTACAAAATATTTCATGCTCAGTTCAGTACCTGATGTGGTGAGGATCTGCTATACATTAGACTTTAGTTCAGCAACCAGCAATGACAAGAACATTAACAGCCCAATTTAAGGGCTGGTGATGAAGATGGTTTTCAAATACTACAGAAGGTTCCCTATTTTACATGTGCATTCCATTTTAAGTAAAAACTATTTTCCCCCTGAGGAAAAATTTTAACGTATCTAATTTTCTCTTAAGTAGGTATCTTTAGACTCCAGTATCTGTTAAGAGCCAGTGAAATTCCCTTGTGTGGGGGCAAAATTTATTAGAGTTTGATGTTCCCTCAGGAATTTATTTCCAACTTTCTATCTTCCTATAACCTAGTTATAAAACTAATACACTGCTATTTTCCTTAGAGATTTTATCCAAAATATATTCTTAGTTTTATCACAAAGAAAAAAAATACCATACAACTTTAATTCTTCTCATTAAACTGCATAGGACACAAAATTCAAATTACAAGGTTATGAAAATCTCACCCAACTTGATACATATTCCGTTTAAAGAGGTCCTATCATTAACTAGAACAGAAACCATGTTTGTTTGTTTTTAAGATTTTATTTATTTGACAGAGAAGAAGAGAGCATAAGCAGGAGGAGTAGCAGGCAGAGGGAGAGGGAGAAGCAGACCTCCTGCTGAGCAGGGAGCCTGATGCAGGCCTAGATCCCAGGACCCTGGGATCATGACTTGAGCCAAAGGCAGTTGCTTAACCAAGTGAGCCACCCAGGCGCCCCAGAAACCATGGTCTTAAGTTGTCAATTCAGAAAACTTAAAATGTTACTGCAATTTAAAACACATTTAACAAAGAGCTTAGGAAATGTAATCAAGCATATTATTTCCAGTTTGCCTTAGGAGAAAATTAGTGGAAAATCTAAGAAGGTCCTAAAGTAAATCTAACTTGACCTACCTGACTCAAAATGTTAATCTTACTTCCTTATCTAATTAGCACAATGAGAACTAGAATAGTCACTTTAGACAAATTGAGGGACCTAAAACAGCTCCAAATATAGCAAGAATGCTCTTAAGCTAATACAGACAGACTTCTACTTTCAGCTATAATAAACAGCCTTATGCCAGACCAATTCTCATTGCAGGAACAACAAGAGAAGCAGGGTCACATTTTTTTAAAAATCAGTTTGATGTCATTAGGGAATTGCAAATTAGAACACTGAGCTAGCTCCATGTACTAATGACAGTGAATAAACTCTAAGACACTAACAACACCAAATGCTGACAATGATGTACAGCAGCAGCAACTCTCATTCATTGCTGGGAGAAATGCAAAAATGCAACAACCACTTTGGAAAATAGTTTGGCTCATACAAAACTCCTCATACTCTTACCATAACAACACAGTGATCAAAAAAGTTGGAAACTTATATCCACAAAAGGTGTCACCAAAGGAGTTGAAAACTTACATACAAAAACCTGTACATGAATATTTATATAAGATTTATAATTGTCAAAACTTGGAAGCAATCAAGATGTCTCTTAATACATAAATGGATAAACATTCTGTGGCACATCCATAAAACAGGGTATTATTTACTGATCAAAAAACAAATGAGCTATCAAGGCACAAAAAAGATACAAAGAAACCTTAAATGCATATTGCTACATGAAAGAAGTTAATTTGAAAAGGCCTATAATGAAATTCCACCTGTAATGAAATTCTGGAAAAGGCCAGACTAAGTAGACAGTAAAGAGGTCAATGGTTTATAGATGTTGGGGGAAGGAAAAGCGAGATAAATAGGTAGAACACAGATTTTTACAGCAGTTATTTTTTTATTATACTATAATGGTGGACATCTGTCATTATACATTTGTCAAAACCATAGAATATATAATACAGAGTGAACCCTAGTATACTATTAATTTAATCAAAAATAATATATACATGTTGGCTCATTTATTATAAAAAATGTACCACACTAACGCAAGGTGTTCATTATAGTAGAAATTGGGGGTAAGAGGTAGTGCAAGGACATATAGGATAATTCCCTGTGCTTTTTACTAAATTTTCCTGTAAATATAAAACTACTTTAAAAATGCCTAATTATTTTAAAAACACACAAAAAAAAAGTATCCTTAAAACACAGTGCTATAGGGCACCTGGGTGGCTCAGTGGGTTAAAGCCTCTGCTTTCGGCTCAGGTCATGATCTCAGGGTCCTGGGATCGAGGCCCGCATCGG
>LNAC01000133.1:1728800-1785849 GCA_002007465.1 Ailurus styani
CACAGTGCTATATTTCTTTCATGAAGCTGCTAGGCAGAATTGCTACTTTGAGTATTAATGCAGAATCGAAAACACAAAATATGTTTATAAACCAATCCCTGATGAACACTTAAAACAAATTTATCTCTCATCATGCTTTAAAAATTCTTAATTTCTGTTATTTAAATCAGTAAATGTATTTTATTTACAGTTTCTAAGCATCGTGCATTAAAATTTTCAAAAGAAGCAAAACTGATAGGATATAAAGAGTATGATATCCGCATAGAAACAGACACATTTATCAATGAAACAGAAATGAGACCCCAGAAGTAAACACATACACATGTGGTCAATTAATTTACGACAAAGGAAGGAGGCAAGAATATACAATGGGGAAAGAAGACTCCCATTCATAAATGTTATTAGGAAAACTTGACAGCCACATACAAAAGAGTAAAATTAGACTACAATTTTACACCATATACAAAAATTAACTCCAAATGGATTAAGGACTTGAATATAAGACCTGAATCTGTAAAAGTCCTAGAAGAAAATATAGGCAGTGAGCGACTTAATGTTAGTTTTGGTGATGATTTTTTAGACCATAAAAGCAAAGGTAACAAAAACAAAAATAAACAAGTGGGACTACATAAAACTAAAAAGCTTCTGCACAGCAAAGGAAACCATTAACAAAAGACAACCAACTGAATGAGAAAATATTTTCTGTTTCAGAGAAGACACACAGATGGCCAACATGCACATGAAAAGACGATCAACATTACTAATCATCTAGGAAATGCAAATCAAAACTATAATGAAATATCATTTCATGTCTGCTAGAATAACTAATATCAAAAAGACAAAAAATGTGGGCAAGGATGTGGAGAAAATGAATGCTTACACACTGTTGATGGGTATGCAAATGGTGCAGCCACCATGTAAAACAGTATGGAGGTTCCTCAAAGAACTAAATATAGAGGGCACCTGGGGGGCTCAGTGGGTTAAAGCCTCTGCTTTCGGCTCAGGTCATGATCTCAGCGTCCTGGGATCGAGGCCTGCATCGGGCTCTCTGCTCAGCAGGGAGCCTGCTTCCTCCTCTCCCTGTCTCTCTCTGCCTGACTCTCTGCCTACTTGTAATCTCTCTCTCTGTGTCAAATAAATAAATAAATAAATCTTAAAAAAAAAAAAAGAACTAAATATAGAAATATCATATGACCCAGAAATTCCACTTCTGGGTGTTTATCCCCTAAAAAACACAAAACACTAACTGAAAAGATACACTGACCCCTATGTCCACTGCAACATTATTTATAATAGCCAAGATACGGAACAACGTGAGTGTCCATTAAGGGATGAGTGCATAAAGATTGTTGTGTGTATGTATACACACACATATATGAATGCAATGGAATGCTACATATGAAATCTTGCCATGTGCCATAACAACATGAATGGACCTTGAGGATATTAATGCTAAATAAGTCAAAGACAAATACCACATGGTTTCATTTACATGCAGAATCTAACAAGACAAATGACAAAACAAAACTCATAGATATAGAAAACAGACTGGTGGTTACCTAAGGAGAGAGGGTTTGGAGGGCAGGTGAAATAGTGAGTGAGTCAAGAGATATAGATAAGTCATGGGAATGTAATGCAATATATAGCATTGTGACTATAGTTAATACTGTACTGCATATTTGAAAGTGGCTAAAAGAGTACATCGTCAAAGTGTTCATTGCAAGAAAAAAGTTCTTTGTAACTTTGGTGACTGATGTTAACTAGACTTACTACAATGATCATGTTTCAGCGTATATAAAGGTCAAATCATTATACTGTACACCTGTTTTATGCTCGTCTCAACCTATCAATAAGCAATGCTGTGGTTGGACCAGCCTTTCCGGTTCTCAATATTGCAAGATGCCCTTCAGCCATAACAATCAGGAAACTGAAAAATAAATGGTCATTACTAAGAGACCTAGAAATTATGCAATATACCTAAGGCCACAAAGTGAGGTCAGAGGTAAAGAGAGACAAGCAATGGGAAATACCTAAGGATTCTGTTTTCATTGTGGTCGAAAGTGGGGGCTTATGGTTTCCTGGGCTCACTCTTTATTGGTGAATTTAAAACATAAGAAGAGGAATTTAAAGCATGGGAAAAAGAAAACATGGGGCCAAAATAGTCAGCTATAGAAATCAACAAAGATCTGTAAAACAAAGGTGCCTCAGTCAGGCGAGGGAGCCTGGCTTTTCATCTAGTCTTATAGCTGGCCATGTGTTTATTAGAGATAACCCTCTTTGAAGTGAATGCCTCAGCATTCAAACCGAAACTCAGGCACTTACTTGCATTACAAAAAAGAAAAAGAAAAAGAAAAAAAAAAACAGGATTGACACTACAGTGTCTGGCATTAATATAAAGCTATATATTACTCAATAAAAATTAATAAAGCTTCAGTATTCGCACACCTGAAAGACAGGTAAATATCCTCATATATGTCACAAGACTTTTTTTCTGTAATATGCCACATGTAAAAAGACTTGACAACGCATTTGCAAAACATAAAATGAATACCTTTCATCCACACAACTAGGTGTAGAGAATACTGATAGTACTTAGTCCAGCTTTAGGTGATCCTGAGCTTTTATCAACCACCCCCCTCTGTCTCATCCGGACAGAACCTCTTTCCTAAGTTTTTGTGTGAGCCATTATCCTTGCTTTTCTTTATAGTTTTACTACAAGTATAAGCATGTCATGCTCACACACATTTGTATGTTGCTGTTTCTACATGTTATTGAGGAAATCTTAGAGTACATGTTCTGCTATCTCTTGATCTTCATGTTCAACATGACATGTTTTACAATTCCTTCTTGTGGTAAAAACTGATGTCTAGTCCATTATTTTCAATGATATATAATATTCTATAAACATTTACCAAAATTTTATGAACATGCCTAGGATTATTTATACTGCTATCAGTGGGTATTTGGTTTCCAGTTTTAAGTATCTAATCTTGAACATGTGTAAGCATTCTGTAATTGTTTGCTATTACACAATTTTAAAAGTCTCTCATACACAAATACACAACCTACCCATACAGGCAACTTCATTTTGCAAGTCTTATGAAACTTCATAATTTTACCGGTAGCAGAGAATAACTATTTCTCACCTACCTAATACTTATTACTGTCCAGATTTTCCAAGGTTTACCAAAACGGTTTTTACGATATTTATTGTGGCTTTAGGTATCACTGTTTCCATCACCTTTCATCCACCCTTTTGGTGAGAGAGAGATTCCACCCTGGAGTGATGAAGACAGAGCCTATCTCATGAGAGTGGACATTAGAAAGAAGATATCAAGACCAGTTTTTTAGTTTACTAGTTTATCACATGAATTCAGAGGCCAGCTCTGGGGATCACAGCATGTCATGCAGGGTCACGCGGGTGGGTGCTGCACTTGAGATCACAGTGAAAAGTCAGGGGCTCTGGGGGACAGAGTTCATAGCATCAAGAGGTGCATACCCGTTGGGTCCTGCTGGAAGATGTGACCGGTTGGTTCCAAAGTTCTGAGGGCTGATGAGCAACAAACCTGTTACCCAGGGATAACCAGCATATGAACTTGCTGAATTTCGTATTAAGGACTTTTTAGCAAAGGAACCATGAGGGAAGAGTGAGAAGGGGAAGTTGTAGTCAGGCCATGGCCCTCACATTTTGTTAGTATTTGCCCGTACCACAGGCACTTACTCTCATGTTTCTTGATCACTTATTGATCTTCTGTGGAATGCCTGTTCTTGACTTTTTTCTATTTATGGTCACTTTTTATATATTGCTAATTCAGATATACTTTATATTCTAGCTACTATTATCTTATTGCAATAGCTTTTTTTTGCAATATTTCATTTGTCATCTCCTTCATTTCATATATCTTTTATGTACAAATTCTTGAATATTCACGTATATTAAAATTTCCCCATGTTGACAAGTTTTCTGTCATAATACATACTTCTGGGACACCTGGGTGGCTCAGTTGGTTAAGGATCTATCTGCCGTTGGCTCAGGCCATGATCCCAGGGTCCTGGGATCAAGCTCTGCATTAGGTTCCTTGCTCAGTGAGGAGTCTGCCTCTCTTTCTCTATGTGCTCACTTGCTCTTTCTCTAATAAATAAATAAATCCTAAAAAAAAATAATACATCCTTCTAAAACATATAATTTTCACTAACCCCACCATGGAATTAATTTTTGTGAATGATGTACACTAAAAATCAAACCTAATTTTCTCAGTCATTTATAAGGCCAGCTCTGCAATAAATCAAATATGTATATTTATATATCTATTTTGAGGTCATTTTGCCTTTTCAATGTTTTTTATTCCTATCCCTATACCGATGGAACACAATATTAATATGATCATAAGTCTTGATATGTTTTAAGGCAAATACCCAGCCGTGTGCCTATTTTTTTTCTTGGCTAACATTGATGCTTTCCTCTTCTTTACGATATTAGTGTGAGCTTGTCAAGTTACAGAAATCCCTTCTGGAAGTCTGATTGCACAGTATTGAAAATATGTTTTGTTTTATTTTTTTCTTTGAAATGCTCTCATTTCTCTGATGACTTTTTTTTTTAAATCCATGAGTAGAAGTTAACAGAGACCTCTACACTCATCCAAAAAAAAATTAATTAATAAAAAAAATAAAAATAAAAACAAAAAAGACCAAAACCAAAACCAAACCAAAGAAAACCTGAAGAGGTACCATACAATTTCATAATCATTTCATCAGACTATATAGGAGTTTCTCTGCTTCCTTAACTTACTCTCAAATTCTTCTCTTTGCTCCTGACAGTTGTATTTTCTTTTGTTTTTCTATTCTTGTTCACCCTTTATTATATTAAAAGAAAAGTTCTACTCTATTTGCTGAAACTTGGGCGCCTGGGTGGCTCAGTGGGTTAAAGCCTCTGCCTTCGGCTCAGGTCATGATCTCAGGGTCCTGGGATCGAGGCCTGCATCAGGCTCCCTGCTTGGCGGGGAGCCTGCTCCCTCCTCTCTCTCTGCCTGCCTCTCTGCCTACTTGTAATCTCTCTCTCTCTCTCTCTCTCTCTGTCAAATAAATAAATAAAAATCTTTATTTGCTGAAACTTTTTAGTGATTAAATCATTAGCATAAATTTAGTCAATGTTAAAAAAAATCCAGTTCAGTATCTGTTAACCTACAATAATATACTATGAAAATTAATTTATTTTCTTATCCTTACTTTATTCATTAAATTATACTCAATATTTAAATTTAAAATTTCAAAGATGATCTCCATAATTATGTTTATTCATGATACTTAAGTATCTTAGAGTACTTTTATCTTAGTGATAAGATTTATTAAAGTTATATTCCATGTTTACAAAATCCATATTCCATATTCCAACTTTATTTTGCTGGGCATGATGTGATATGAGAAAGTTAGTCAAGTGTATTAACAAGTTATTCTAGCCACTCCTCCCCATATCTAAAATGCATTCATATGTATACTAAGATAGGTGTCTATTTCAGTGTTTACATATAATGGTAGCAATATATTTACTGTGTGATGCTGATGAAAATTTAGGGAATTAATAGATGTCTTAAACTGTTTTTCATAAAATAATCATGTTTCATGTAAATATTTAAAACTCATTCAAAAGTCGATTACAGTTGTCTTTTTATATTTGCACAGTTTCAATTTTTAAAGCTAAAAGGCTAACACTATGATTTACTAAGCAATGAATGTGATGTTAATTAGGATTTTGAAAATTTATATAAATAACAATATGATTTCTTTTTAAGGCTGAATTTACAGAAGAATTGGAAGTACAATAAATACTCTGAATCTCTGTGTACTTAAAATTCAGGTTTATCCCTTCAAACAGAACAATTAGAATTTTCACTGTGGTTAAAAATAACAGTCAATGCAAGTATTTTTATTTGACACTTTTTAGCACTGTTTTTTCCTTCAAAATAAGTTCTAATTTTTTCTGTTTTATTCTTTTTATCTAATAACTATTCATTTCTATCAAATTTCTTGGCAAGGAATGAGAGTCTTTGTCATAATGAAATCTGATGAACCACAATCAGAATAATAATACATTTAACAAACGCATACATCTGGGTTCTTTTCAACTTAATAGTGGGTGTTATTTTAGTGATTTATTTTAATTAGAATTTTACCACATATACATTCAACTATAATATTTTTTCCATTTTTTTAGATTTTTAAAAGAGCATTTATGATCTTATTCGTATCACACATTCTGACATTCGTTAATTTGGCTACAGTGACTTACACAGAAATATATAGATACTATGGGAGCAATCCTGAAAATTCTATTGGCTCTCCTATTGGCATGAATATGAAATACATAATAACATCAATTAAACATTAGTGGGTTTTATTAGCATTAATGGAAATTATGCATGATAATCAAATGGAGAGACATTAGACTTACTTAAACATTACAATAGCATAAGTGTTTAAATTAAGAACAATTATTACTAAGAAATGTTTAAAATTGAAGCACGGAATATTAGGGTTTTAGGTAATTTCCCCTTAATATATGTCAGAGCATCGTGCATCTTTCTTATTTTGAATTTCTGACCTCTACCATATAAATCATTTTCTCTGCTGGCAATAAAACGTGCCAACCACTTCCTGTTTAGCACACCAATGCTATACAACACAAATTGGCTTAATGCCTACTCATTTTTCAAAGTCTGGTGTAAATGCTATTGCTTTCCTGAAGCTTTTCCAAAAACCACCATTACCAGACAAATTCAGTTATTAGTAAAACCTGAGGTGTTAACATATAATGTGATATTCACATCTGCATTTGAATGCAGAATAAAAATAATATCTAAACCATATTTTATGAAGAAATTTCTATATGTATATAATTATTTACGATGAGAGGTCTTGATTTGAAAAAGGCCCCTTGTAAATTGAAATAAAATTCCTTCAGCATAAGCAACTTTTAGACATCTTTGAGTTCAATGGTATATTCAGTATATAGAATATGCATAAAAAAGTATCATCAGAAAAATATGAGATATTAGATTAGACAATAGAATTAAAGGTTTTACTCATAATACTTTTATGAGTAAAAAAGTACACAGTTTCAAAACACAATCCCTTATTACTAATTGAGAAAAACATCACTTAGTCATGTGTCTCCCTCTGGGAAGGGAGAAGCTGTCAAATTTATGGTTAAGTTTTTTCTGCCAAAGGGAAAAAGTATCTTGCCAATTTTTTGTTTGTTTGTTTAAGACAGCTTTTTTAATTTTTTAAAAAAATTTTTAAAGATTTTTATTTATTTACTGGAGAGACACAGAGCACAAGCTGGGGGAGAAGGAAAGGGAGAAGCACACGCTCTGCTGAGCACAGAGCCAGATGCTGGGCTTGACCCTGGGACTCTGGGATCATGACCTGAGATGAAGGCAGACTTAACCGACTGAGCCACCCAGGGGTCCCAACAGCCTTTTTCCAAGAGAGAAAATTACAAGTATCCAAATGTATCATTTCAACATTCTTACCTAGAATTGTCTACTTGATACAAGATTCTAAGATTTCTAATCATATTATACTAATTTTCTCAATTTTTAAATGAGTATTCTTAAAGTTATACAATCTATGTAAGTTTTTTGGTCCCCAAACGTCCCTTTTCTTCAGAAATCATATAATGTTCAAGATTTTTATAATTTTCAACATATTAATTAAAACTGGTTTCCTTATATTACCTTCGCTTTTCCAAAATTTCCAGCTCCCCTTCCAAAGCAATGTCTTTTTGGCAGCAGCCCCTCTCAGAAAAGGTTTGATTAACTTATGAATGGGCATCATGCCATGTAAACAGATGTGGAAGGTGTAAACAGAATATATCTGTTAATATAGCTACTGTGCTATTATAATCCATGATTCCATTCTAAACAACCATATTAATATACAGATTAAACTGCATATACCTATTACATAAGCTCTTTTTTTTTTTTTTTAAGATTTTATTTATTTATTTGACACAGAGAGAGAGAGATCACAANCAACCATATTAATATACAGATTAAACTGCATATACCTATTACATAAGCTCTTTAATGGTGAACAGGGACTTCTAGAAGCTGCAACAACTTTTTTAGGCCAGTAGGATAATATTTTATGCATGAAAGCAGCTTAATAAATTAGATAAGTACAAAAATCTGCACTCTACCAATCTATTTGGAGAGTAGTGATGAAAGCCTAAAAGGCAGTCTAAATCCCCATGCATTGTTTTATTTCTTCTTCAATCAAATATTACATGTTTTTTAATGTTTTAGGCAATGTGACATACTCTTTTAAATATGTTGTTTGCTAGGTACAAAATTCAATCTACAAATATCATTCTTCTCATTCCTATTATTCTTATCATCTTTCAAAGATGAGGAAAACAGAGATTATTCCCTCTCTTTTCTTTGTCATTACAATTGTTACTTATGAAAGATTTTCTCCTAGCTCTATGTAAAACTGACAATCAAATACTAATGAAGAGCTTGGATTTCTTTGCCTGAGTCACAATATCTGAGTCAGTGTAGAGAAACCATCTGTGGATGCTGATAATGCAGGAGTAAGTTTCTCTACAACTGACATTTTGTTTTTATCACAAATTGAGCAAGATGGCCTGGGTATGAGTAACATCAAGTACCTACTACAGGAATCTTTTTTACCTCTGAGAGTAATGATCGAAGTACTCAATTTGGTCCAGAAGTGAAGTTTTTGACTACTGCTTCTCATTCAGGGTGGAATTTTTGGACACTCTCCTCTGGACACCCAGATCGTGCAAGGTAAAACTAGAGAAAACACTACCTTTTCCCTTCCCAGGTAGTGAAAGTGAACACAAGTCTGGGAAATGGATTTTAATGGTCAAACATGCTTCCTGACAACACTCTGTAGCCAGTTAATTCTATAACCATCCTTCAATTCCTTAAATTAAAATACATATATTATATATATTCAATCAATGCCTGTCTTCTCTTTTCTTAAATCCAACATATAGCAGCCACAAAAACAGTTATGCAATAAAGTTGGTGAAATGCAAAGACACAGAGTTTAAGCTTACATCTCCTACATAATGAATAATTAGTGAGATGGAAAGTAAAATCTCAGAAGGGGATGACATTGGAGCAATGAGGTGACATGAAATGCACCTAAACGTTAAACATGAATCTGCTTCCAGACTCAATGCAGAGAGATCAACATCCAGTGTTTAATAAGAGGCATAAATCCAGATACCAAAAAATGGATTTACATAAAAAATAAAGCCATTTAGCAATGTGTAGGTAGGACAAAAATCTGGTATATGCATCCTAGACCCTGTGTGAAAAAGCAAATAGAAATATGTTGTCAGGTGGCAGCTGAAGTACAGCTTTCCTCCTCTCCTTCCTTCCTCCTTTTTAATAGCAGAGCTAATTCTACCTCATTTTTCACTCCCCCCAGTGATTTCAAGTACCTATAAAATTTGGATACCCCAAAAAGTAAAGATTCCCAAACCTTAATTTCTCCAAGATGAAAAGGTGCTACTCTGTTGTCCACAGTGAAAGGGAAACAGTGACTTGAATCTTATTTATCCCTTATTCTTCCAGTAGAAGAACAATCTTTCCAGCCAGAAGACACATCATATTCAGTTATACTTAAACTATGTGTAAATAACATTTCAAACAAGAGGTACTAGGTGGCAATAATTTGATTTCTCTAGGGGAAAAAACTAAGTTTAACAAAAGTCTTATAACAGAAAGTTTTAATAGAAAATGTAAGACACAAACTCCACTATAGATGCTATCATTCCACCTGAAGTCATGTTTCTTTTTTTTTTTTTTAAGATTTTATTTATTTATTTGACAGAGAGAGATTACAAGTAGGCATAGAGAGAGGAGGAAGCAGGCTCCCTGCTGAGCAGAGAGCCTGATGCGGGCCTCAATCCCAGGACCCTGAGATCATGCCCTGAGCCAAAGGCAGAGGCTTTAACCCATTGAGCCACCCAGGCGCCCTGAAGTCATGTTTCAATCTAAACATTTAGTTTATACCCTGAGTACTAAACATTTTTATTGCATCACGAGTCTCAGCAAATACTCCAACTAGGCTTCCGAGTAATTAAGAAAATAATGCTGTGATTATTCCACTCTTGTTTGGGCAAAATATTTTAAGTAATTTAGCTGATCATAGTTTTGATATGTTAGCACGTATAACCTCAGTTAATGAACTTGGCTAAAAGGAGTTTATGCATAATAAATGAGCTACTTCTTAAGGAATTATTTTATGGAGACGAGGGGAATGGTTTACCTTATTTGTGGTAATATGAATTGATGTTACATTTTTCAATGACCACATATAGTGCAGGGTCAGCAAGTATATTGTTGTAAATGTTCTAAATCTGCCATAAATCACCTCACGTATCAGAAAACCTAAAAAAATACAATATTTATTCTACTTATGTTGTATTGTAATCATTTAAAACACATGTTTTCCTGTTTTCTTAGAAAGCTGTTCTTGTAGTTATTTAGAAAGACAATTAAATAGATTCTCTTTTCTGTGCTCCTCACACTATTTTAGACTACTTCAGAGATGGCTTTTTCTTCATGCAGAAGCCATTTCATTCTGATTAAATTCTACTTTATTTTGTAATATGCTCAGGAATAACACCTTTTACACTTGAGTTGAGAAACTGGCATCATGCAGATCTGAAATGGATGATCTGTTTGGCACCTAAGTAGCAAAGACTGTATGGGAAACCATCTATATCTACATCTGACTTATGTTTGTATGTAGATCTATCTTATTTCTCTTTATATACATCTATGTGTATGACATATAACATATGTGTTAATTTACATCTCTGTTGATGTCCTACCAATAAGGGATATTGATATCTCTGTGTGTGTGTGTGTGTGTGTGTGTGTGTGTGTGTGTGTGTATACATATAAATCTATAATTACAGCATTCAAATCATTATCATTACATAAGCATTCAACCTTAATTGACCCTTGGCTTTTCATATTGATGGACTGGCATTATAAGATACTGTAGGTACCACCCATAGGCACAACTTGTTTGGATTAAGTTTAAGTCACACTCCCATGTGACTAAATCAAAATTACTTCCAGCTTGGCTGTTAAATCATTCCTATTAGCACCATTCTTCAGTTTTATTGTGATGTCCCATTTTGACTCCACTAATCATATTATGTCATTATCCTCTTTCTTCACTTCTTTCTTTCAGTTATTTCTATGTTCTGTTACTGCAAAAGTACACTCTAAAACCCACTGAATCTCCTTGTGCCTATCCCTTTTCATAATGCACTGATATTAGTCTGGAGAGGCTACTGAAGTAATAAACGTTTAATACCAATGACAGCACATTTTCGGTGATTTAGCCCTGGCCTGTTTTAGTCAACAAAGTTTCACAGAACACAGAAATGCTTCTTTCTTTGTGCATTGTCTGGGTCTGCCTTTGCATGACAGGTTCACAACTGAGGAGTTATTACAGAGAACTTATTAGCCCACGGTTATTAGCAAAAATGGTTTTCTATCTGGTTTTACAGAAATCAAAACAAAACAAAAACAACAACAGCAACAAAACTACTATTGCCTGACACAACTGAAACTTATTTTCTTCTCAAAAAAAAGTTCTGGTTTGTCCTAAAATTTACTGGGTACCTGTCTTTCACGTGGTCATTGAGGGAACTTGTCCAGTGGTTGTTCCATTGTCTATAGCATGTGGCTTTCGAGACTGCCTTGCTGTTTTTATCCCACATGAAAGAAAGGCCACAGAAGACTAAATCGGAATATTTGAGGTGTCAGGACTGAATATGTCTAAGATAAATTTCACTCACATTCTTTTGGCTGGAAATCAACCACTAGTCAGTCCAGATGCAAGGGAGGATGAGTAAGTCACCCAATTTTATAACAATTAAAAGAATAATGCTGAATAAGTAGTATTTGACAAAAGTTATAAGAGTTTCAATCCTGGAAGAACTCAACAATTTGATTTCTCCAGGTCATCCGCTGAACACCCTAACGATGCTATAGAAATTTTAAAAGGTGGGGTGATTATTGCCACAATAAAAAAGCCACAAGTCTCAAGTGGACTCTCAATCTGGCCCATCATGTTCTATTTCTCTGTTGAATGCTCAGATTTCCAAAGTAACAATTTCAAATTTTCCTTACTTTGTCCAACCATTTACTTCTCTTCCATCTGTTCCATCCCCTCAGCCTTAAAATTGCTTCTGGTTTGTAGAAAAATAGAAACCACGAGACAGTTGTCTCTCAACTTTTGTGTCCCCTACATCAACTTACTCGCAGCTACAGGCACCCCTGCTCCTCTTTCTTCCTTTTATAATATGAGATCTGTACAATATCTAACTAAAGGACAGGGGCACCTGGGTGGCTCAGTCGCTAAGAGTCTGCCTTCGGCTCAGGTCATGATCCCAGGGTCCTGGGATGGAGCACTGCATCGAGCTCCCTGCTCTGTGGGAAAGCCTGCTCCTCCCTGTCCCACTCCCCCTGCTGGTGTTCTCTCTCGCCATGTCTCTCTCTGTCGAATAAATAAATAAAATCTTAAAAAAAAAATAACTAAAGGACAAAATTTACACTAAAGCCATGCCTTTAAGAATGTTACATAATTTATTATCCTTCAGACTTGTTTTGTTCAAAACATCCTTCTCAAATAATAATGCCCCTTTGGAATGTCTATCTTATCTTAACTCACACAATAAATAATCCAACCATTACCTTATATATATATTTTCCCCATCTTTACATAGCTTCTAATGGATGCCATTCTTCAAAACTGAAATGCCATTCTCTTCTCTCAGGTCAGAGAGAAGGTGACTCATTAACAAGGACTATCTACCTATAGCTGTGTCCCTGATCAGCAATCTCCTCTCTGAACTATGTTCCCCAGATTCACGTGTTCTATTGTATAAAAACACACTAAAGCCCATCCTGTTAATCACATCATTTTTCTTCCATTGTCACAAAGGCCAATGAATACCATGAGCACTCATTCAAGTTGCACAACTAAGAAAATAAACATATCTAAGCTTAATAAACCTAAATACATCTGTCATTTTCATATCTTCCTTCCTCTGACTGCCTCCATGACATGTCCATTTTAAACGCACATTAACTTCAAAATATACAATGTCAAAACATCTCAAACTCTGTTTAAGTCTCTTCTTTCTAGTTCACGCTATCATTTACTTCAAATAACAGAACTATTTTACCTAATTATATCCATTAGTAAATCATTTTTTTTTCAATTTCTAGCCTCCACAATGTAGGCAGAGCAACAGTATTAGTACGCAATATAATCATTTCTCCTTGCATTAGTTTCTTTCCCAAATACAACTGTTCCCCTTTAAACAACATGCTCAATGCCAAATTTGGGGAGTTTGGGGGAAAACTTAAACCCTGAATAAACAAGCTACTTCTTATGTTCAAACTCATCCCTTACATGATCCTCTGTATCCCCACCCCACACATCTTTTCATTATGGCGCCTTGACCATTCTGTTTCTTCCTTCCATTGCCCCTCATCCTACTCCAGGATGTTTCCTCTGAAGGGTTAACATTTGTTCAGACCTCAGGTCTAATAATATTTCAAGGAAAATTAGGATTATATCATTTCCCACCACCCTTAATAGTGCACCTTTTACTTTACTTTCATAGCACTAACTAGAGTTGCCAGGTGGCTTTAATGTGACCATTATTCATGTGCTTATTTAATTAAGGTTTACCTAATTCATGAGACTGTGACCTCTAGGAAAGCAAGACCTTTAATTTTGCTCTCCAGTTTAATTCCAGTACCCAGCATAGTGCTCAAAATGGTGCAGGAAATAAAAAAGTATTTAATAAAGTATCTCACAAATAATCTGATCAATAAAATCAAAGCATTTCAAATTGTCACATGAATTCACAGTATTATCTTGTCCCAAATTAATAAGTCTTTGACTCTCAACCCTACTCACCGACCAGATATCCAGGCATTTTCCACTTGCGTACTACTGATAAGTACAATTTAAAAAGACGGTGCACCCCATGGATGAGCTGCTCTAATTGAGTGGAACAAACTTTGCCCTACTGAATTAATCTTTCTAAACTGCCACCACATCATGTCTTTATATGAGCAAAGTGGAGACTGCTCTGTTCACCTGTTTCTATATGTGATTGTACAGTATCTTCTATGTGTATTTCTCTTTTCTAAATAAGTAAAATAAATAGCTTTTCATTTTTTGTTCAAGATGTCTTAGTCTGTTTGGGTTGTTACAGCAAAACACCGTAGACTTGATGGCTTATGAACAAATTTCTCATGGTTCAAGGGGCTGGGAATTCCAAGATCAAGGCACTGCCAGATTCTGCGTCTGGTGAGGACATGCTTCCTGGTTCATACAGGTACCTACTTACTGTGCCCTCAACAAGGCAGAAGGGTGAAGAAGCCCTCTGATTTCTCTTTTATGAGGGTACTTCTATCCCATTAATAAGGACTCTAACCTCATGTTCTTATCATCTACCAAAGACCCAATCTCCTAATACCATCACATTGGGCGTTGGGGTAACATGAATTTGGGGGGCAAACATTCAATCTGGAGCACAAGTCCTGTTTTTCTAATATTTAAGTATGGTTGAATTTGTTTAAGGTAAAATGTAAATATTGAACTTAAATTTTAATGAGAAGAATTATACAGTCACATGCACACATAACAAAGAATACAGAGATCACGTGTACATTTGTCACTTTCCCCCAATGGCAACGTTTGACAAAACCATGATGTACATTAAGGATACTAATATGAATTTTTTAAAAAGCCACTGATCTTATTTTTATATCCTGTTCTTTATTTGTATATATGTATATATTTTTATAAAATTTTACCCAGTGTACAGGTGCATTTATCCATTACCACAGCCAAGATGAAGTACAGTTCAACATAACTATCCCTTGTGTTCTCTGATATCCATGTCCATTTCCTCCAAACTCCTCTGACCTTCACCACTAACCCCTAGCAATCACTAATATGTTCTCCTTTTCTAAAATTTCTTCATTTCAAAAACGTTATATAAATGAGGGGTGCCTGGGTGGCTCAGTCGGTTAAGTGTCCGACTTTGGCTCAGGTTACAATCTCAGAGTCCTCAGACCCATGTTCTGTGTCAGGCTCCATGCTCAGTGGGGAGTCTGCTTCTCTGTCTCCCTCTCCCTCTGACTGTCACCTTGCTCATGCTGTCTCTCTCCAATAAATAAAACCTTTTAAAATGTTACACAAATGAAATCATATAGTATGTAACCTTTTAAAACTGCATTTTACATGCATAATTCCCTGAAGTTACGCTGTAAAAATCAATAGTTCTTTCCTTTTATTGATGAGTATTCGACAGGGTGGATGGATGGGTGTGGGTGCATTTATGTATCAGAGTTTAACCATTCATTCCTTGAACGGATATCTGGGCTATTCCCAATTTAGGGCTATTATGATAATGCTGTTATAAACATTTATATACAACTGACCCTTGAACAACACAGGTTTGAACTGCATGAATGACTTACATGCAGGTTTTTAAGAGTTGACAGCAAAATCCAGACGGCATTTATTTATACCTGCCCACCCTAGAATCCATGAGAACAAACTGAAGGTGACGGGGCGGGGCTGGAGGTTGCCCCTTGTGCCTGTGAGGTGCTTGGTGGAGCACCCAAGGCTGGTGAGTGGGGATTCTGGGCTAAAATGGAGGAATGTGGCTCCCTTCCCCAAGTCCTCAGCCCACCGGGCTCTAGGACTATCCTGGTATAGCCTTCAGCCCTGGCCCCGTGGCCTCTCAGACACTAGCCCACTTGTGTGGATGCATCTGCTGATGGTCTTGACCTGGTGGTCCACCTCTAGGCACATAAGGAGCTTTGCTGCCTGTGGGCCCACACTGAAAGTCTCACTGCAGTGCTGAGGTCACCGGGTTGTGGAACATCACCATCCCTGGGCCAGGCCTACTGATGCCATAGCCCATGTCCCAGTGGGCCTGGCCTACACCTGCATGGAATTTCAATAAACATAAGTGGAAGTTCTGTTAACTTATTTCCTCTTTATGATTTTAATATTCCCTTCTACTGTATTTTATTGCAAGAATACAGTATATAATATATACAAAAAGGTATTAATTGACTATTTATGTTATTGATAAGGCTTCCAGTCAACAATAGGCTATTACTTAAGTTTGAGGAGAATTAACAGTCAGACACAGATTTTAATTTTCAATTGTGCATAAGGTCAATGCCCAAACCCCTGTCTAATTCAAGGGTTAACTGTATATGTTTTTGTGTGAACATGTCAACAGTGCTCTGGAACAAATGGCAAAAAATGCAGTTTCTGGGTTATATGGTAATTGCAAGAAATTACTTTTTAAAAATTTCTCCCTACAGTTTCACAAATTGTCATATGTGTATTCTGAAGAGCAAAACTTCTTGAGTACAGGATTGTTTGTGTCTTTGAGTATTACGTATTCACAAATCTAAAACTGACAGTTTACTGAGATAAAGTAACGTCAACTCGCAGGAAGGGTATCTTTTACTCTAAGCCAAGTTTTGCTAATAGTTCAAAGGATGCAGACAATCACAAATCACAGGTTAAAAAACTTGGCAACATCTGAGACCAGCCCTGAAGCTTTCCAGATCCTTTCTTTCCCACATTAGAGCAAGCTCTTATTCAAATTTAATATACAAGTTCCCAAGAGGTGCATCAGGGCATCACCTACACAAATGGAGTTATTTTAGTCATACAATATCTTCATTTATATTTTTAATTACAAGCTCTCACTAACATTTGCTAGCAGTTTATGACCTATACATCCACAATTTTCAAGTATATAAGCCATTTAGACAGACAAGGTATATCCTGTTAAAAGTATTTGATAACAATGCTACATTGTTTCCACTAGTAAATAACATCTGGAGGTAAGATTAGCTTGTTTAGAAGAAGGTCAGACCACATCATTGCTTTTTTATTTCTTCATGAGAATTTATGAGGGCAAGGAAAATGGATTGCAGGCCAGTTACTAGTTCCTCCTTTCTGGTCCACATTTTTTAGTTTGGAGGTCCCTAAAAATATTTTTATAACAAATATGAATGGGGTAGAATACACACACACACACACACACACACACACACACACACACACACAGAAGTTCTGGACTTTGCATCTATATTAGGAAAATAAAATTGACCTCCCATCCATAACATCTTTGTGTACTGGCCTTTTGTATTTTTTCCTAGCAGAATTTATTCAGGCTTTTTCATAGAGAAAAATACTGATAATTCTCACCATAAATTTATTTTTAACCTTTCCTCCCATCTCTAAAACACACTTGCAATCTTGACCTATACAGAATATAAAGGCCACCCTTCTGTGTATTGATTTTTTTTGTTTGTTTGTTTTGTGGTCTGTGGTCATGTTTTGCAATGCCTATGGGTAAGAATTTTATATAAGCTACTAACAGTTTTCTTACGAACCTTATTTTTTAGGATATTTTCAGTTAGTATTTGATATGAACTTTATATTTTGGTGAAGGTGGCAAAGGTCAGAAATAAATGAAGATATTTTATTATTTATTTGACAGAAAGAGAGCATGCCCCTGCGAGCACAAGCAGGGGGAGCAGCAGGCAGGGAGGGAGAGGGAGAAGCAGACTCCCACTAAGCAGAGAACCTGATGCAGGGCTTGACCCCTAGGACCCTGAGACCATGACCTGAGCTCAAGTCAGGCACTTAACCAACTAAGCCAACCAGGTATTCTTAAATGAAAATATTTAAACAGATGGGTGTCCATGTGACAAACAACTACAATGGCTTTAACAGCAAATATAAGAAAAACAAACCAAACAAAAATTTTTAAAAAGATGACCACCACAGAGCAGGAAGTTGAGACAGTCTCTGTCCTTGCCATAGGCAGATCCACATGTCAAGCTGAATCCCACACTGGTCTGAATGAATTGCTTTTTGTGAAGCAATATGGCATGCAGGTTGTTGTGATGGGAATACGGGATCCTAGCTTAGAATGAAAAGGTAGTTTTGGAAGCTGGGCTCACTCAACTATCATAAGTATTTTTCTATTTCATTGGTATCTACAATCTAAAACTTTTAAATAAATTATGAGAAATAAAACTCAAACTCATTAAAATCATATGTAAAAGCTAGCTGACAGTGTAAGCAAAGTAGAAAAGAAAAACAAAAGGAAATAGCAGACAGAAAAGTGAAATTCACTATATGAAAAATTAAAAATATAAAGTTCTCATAAACATAGAGCTGCTTTTTACCCTTTTGGTATACTATTTTTATCATATATTTACTTTATGGACAGCAAATGCAAAATTGAATGTAGCATTTCACTTTTGAGTATATTCTGTGCTTTATATATGAAAGCATTCCGTCTTGCTTTAAAAAATAGAAATGGATCCACAGTCCAAACTTTTTATTAGGCTTTTCATAAACAAGGTCATTATCTCTAGCTGTACAAGGACAAATCACATTTAAAACCTTGAAATTGGTTTCTTTGTGAGCACAGGAACAAATAAGAGAACACTCTTACTCTGAATCTCGAGGACCTCCTACATAGACAATTTCTGCACAGTACCTACTGTGAAAGGTCCAGGGACAGGGCTATGCAAACGGGAAACCCCAAAATATAAAGAGGATATTACCATACCTGATTTTTTGTTTCTATGATTATCTTTAATAATACTGTAGTTAGTACTGGAATATGCAAATATCCAAATATTCCCTAAGGAACTACACTTCTGAAATTTTGTTACACTACCCCACCATCCACCATCTCCTGGCAAGCTGATCAATTTACTATTCTTATAATTCTTTTCATCCTCCCCCTCTAAACCTCATTTAGAACTTTAAAACCAGGGTGGCTCAGTCATTAAGCGTCTGCCTTCAGCTCAGGTCATGATCCGAGGGTCCTGGTATTGAGCCCCACATCAGGCTCCCTGCTTGGGGGGGTGGGGAAGCCTGCTTCTCCCTCTCCCTCTCCTCCTGCTTGTGTTCCCTCTCTCGCTGTGTCTCTATCAAAATATATAAATAAAATCTTAAAAAAAGAAAAAAAGGAGAACTTTAAAACTTAGGAAGTATTGCTTTTAAGTGTCTTATCCATGTTTGAAACACAATTCATACCCATTCCTTTAAATTTGCTTTTCTTAGCTTCAATCTCTTTTTCATCTCTTTAAAAATAAGACTTTGCATATTTTGTCCAGTTACCATATTTATTGGATTCAAAGTCTCCAAACATGCTCTGAGATTCTGGATAGCGAGGGTATTTGACCATCATGGTATCTTCACAGTACCTACCAAGCATGGTACATAACCCCATCACATATGCTCCTCCTCCCTTGCTGAATTTACTGAACTGCAAAATATCCAGTGGAAAAACTCTTCCAAATAAGTCTCAAGTGCCAACATTTCATTTTTGCAATCTCAAGTTTCTTCCCTGAACAGAAGTATCCTTTTGAAAACACTGAAAGTTTCCTGAAGTGTTACTATAAAATGTTAAATATTGTTTTTTTGCTGAACCCTATGACCAACTCAAGAAAGAAAACTGTTAAAGGCAATTTAGAAAGTAAATTGTTTTTGTTATTGTGGTGATTAAAATTCTCATTCCAGAACACCTAACTTTGGGTTTTTGGGTTCAACATTCTGTTGTACACATTCATATTTGTAGTGTGATTTTTTTTTTTTAATTTGGGCAAGCAGAAGTAATACAGCCTGGTTATTTTGGCATCCCAACTTCTAATTCATAGAGTACATTCTATGATTTTAGATATTATTTGGGTGTGAGAAATTAAGTTCAAATGTCTGAGGGTTTCTTAAATCTAGCTATAGGCTAAATTCTACCAAATCGGATGTACATCATAACACCTTAATGTTACAAGATTACAATGTCTTCCCATGGACTCATGATGCTCACGTACAGCAGCCTTGTTGGCCCGAATTGTCTGAATGTGCAAACCAGGGAGCTGATGTTTCTACAGGCTCTAGGTCATTTGATAACTCCAGCCGTGCTAGCTGTGGAGCTCGCCAATAAATCCTGCCATCACCCAGGGCTTTCCCTAAAATCTGTGCTGTCATGGAGCTAGAGGCCCACTGATAAATGATAAGAACACTTGATAAAAATAGCATCAGTTAGCTTAGTCCTGATTTTTTTTTTGTCATTATTCTCACATATTTTCTGACGGAGACAATAACCTGTATTCTCAGTGAATGGATAAAATTTTACCTTAAAAGAGCTCTAAGTTTGCTTTATTACAAAGACTATTATGTATTTTTTTGTTTGTGTGTGCTCCTGCAGATATATTAGACAGTAAGAAAATCCAGGCTGTAAAATCTTCCCTGACAATGAAGCAAAAGACAGTCCGGCCCTCTGTGATGAGGTGAGAGCATCTAACTCACGAAAACACAAGTCAGGCAGTGATTACATGAAAGAGAGACATTAAGGAGGATATTCTTAGAAGATACCATCATGTCTAAGTGATTTATGGAAACGGGGTATAATTTTCCAGGTTAACAACAACAACACTAATATTCACACCATGTATAACAGTTTGCACAACAATTTTGGATGCATTCATCTTTATATTTTAGACAAAGAGAAGAGAATGAACAAAGAATGAAAGGAACACGAAAAGCCTTATATTCCCTACAAACACTTATGAAGGATAAGACTTCAGTTATGAGGGCTTGTTTACACATAAGCCACCTCTTCTGGGAAGAGGGTGTGCCAATATGCACCCTTCTGGTGGTGCCAGTATGCAAGCGAGTGCAGCGCCTCTAACATGGAACAGGCTTGACTTGCTTCTCAGATGACAGCACAGTGGGTGGCACACAACAGGTAGTCAACAGACCTTTGTTGCTTCAGGGAAGTGTGAGATCACAAAGGGATTTTTCATACCAAAGGAGTAATTAAAATGCTGTAATACTAGGAAATGGTTTCTATGCTATTCCTTTTATTAATAGAATATAAAAATATTTTGTCAAATTTGGCAATGCGTGTATTTATTTCTTCAGTAAATACTGAGTGAATTCAAAGTGTCACAAACTGATGAATACTGAGGATGTGCCAGTGAGTGGGAAAAAAATGACAGAAAAATTCTTCTCATGGTGCTTACATTCAGATGATTATTTTGTTTTCAAATAGAAAATAAATATTTCTTGAATAAAGAATTTAATTATTCACACTAATTCACTTATAAAAATTTCAATTTATTTAAGATTTATTTATTTATTTAGCGAGAGCTTGCCAGCAGGGGGAGGGTCAGAGGGAGAGGGAAAGAATCTGAGGCAGACTCTATCTACACTGAGCACGGACCAGCGCCAATGCTCCTCTGACACAGGGCTCAAAAGCACGAGTCTGATGCTGAGGCACTCAGGCATCCCTAAACTTTTACTCTATTTCTGAGTGTTTGAAAGCCCAAATTCCAGAGTGAATTTTCTTTGTCATAGTAGCAAACTTCTAAATAAGAAAGTCCCTACTATGGCACTATTCATTTGGCTACTAATCTCTCCAACATATCACAGACACTATGGGAGAAACAAAACAGAAAAGGAATCAGTTCCTAACGCCACAGGATTTCCAGACTAGTACCTGTGTCAAACTTACTAAATGACTACACTAACATACAATACATAACATAGTAGCAGCATACTACAGCTGCAAAGGTGAGGAAATGCTCATTTCTCCTTAGAAAATATTCAATTAGCAAATTTACCTGAAAAGATACCCAGGGAAATCACATAATAGTTAATACATGCATAATTAATTATGACATTTGGTATAATCTTAGTTATTAATAGCAAAAAATGGCGACTACAATATCTAAGTTTAAAAGCATACTATATTTACTACTTATCACTTATCCACAGAACTCATTTGTCTTTCCCATAGCAAATGCCTTTTCTACCTCAGTTTAATTACATCTGAGAAGCCCTAACATTCAAGTACTTAAGTGACACTCAACTCTGTATCCCTAATTCCCACTCTGGAATCTTCCTTCTCTGATGAACACTGTGTCATATATCCTTATCCAACTTTTTTACCTGTGTGTGGCATAACCTTTAAAACTATTTTTCTCCTGAAACAAATATTTTTCCCTGCCTTTTGTAAATTTATGAACACCCTCCTTTTTCTTAAAATATTATGTTCCTCTATCTGCCTCAGTTGTTTTTCTCCCAGCCTCTCACACTGTCATTGGTTACAAAATCTACCGAAACCATTTTTAGATTGGCACGTACATTATTTATTACTTTATTAATTATAGTAAATAAAATATAGAAGTTATTTTTCAAAAACTTATAGGATGGCCTATAATAGTAAGGCCATATCCTACACTTAGGTGTCATCGCTATGACTTAACTTCTGGAAATACACAGTTAAATCAGAAAAACTTTTAATGAATTTAAAATCATCTAGAGAAATCTGGGAAAGCAGTTTGTCTTTCTAAACCCTACTTTGATCCTATTTTAAGAGACTGAAGGAAAACAAACCAGGCATTTTCCATAATTCTTGTATTACTTTCCTGAAATTACACTCATTTATTGATTTGTAAAACACTGCTATTATTGCCTACTTTTTCTACGAAGGGGTTTTTTTTTTTTTAACACTCTAGTTCTAGTTCTCTGAGATGAAGCTCAAACAAATTGGTTAATGCTGCAACTGTCTGAAAATCTAGATTATATACATGGATAAACAGCCAAGATTTATTTTTTTTTCTTTTACATTCATAGGTTATTCTTGGGAATATATAATGTTTGAGAATCTTTCTGCTTCTCCTGTCTTTGCACTGCAGGCAGAACAAATTAATCTGTTTTTACTTCAGAATAAAAAATTTTGTGTGTGTGTACTAAAACTCCATTTTGTGGACTTTTTCCTGTTAAAATGAAAATGAAGTATTTTTGAGATACATGGATAAACTAATCATTGCATTCATGAATATGTGTGTGTCTGCATATAATTAATCCTTTATATTATTTGCCTTGCAGGTATGTTTTCTGTTGGTATGCACAGGCTTTATTCTAAGAAGCCCCAAATGAAGCAAATCCAGAAGCATGTATGACCATATACACCATTATGCATTTAAAAAACGGCTCTCTATTTTTAAAATTCATTATGGTTGGTCTTTGTAACTATGGGATAATACGAATAAAGCTATGCAAAAGTAATTGCAAATACATCACTGGTATTAAACCATTTCTAGTCTAAATCCTAACCTCAAATATATAGGCTTTAAAAAGCCTGGGCAGGAATATATTACTGGTAGTACCAATGATCAGAAGTTTTAACAATGGACTCAAGCCTAGGTAACATCAACAGAGTCTCAGCTTTTAGTAATGTATTTTCAGGCAAATCCTGAGTAATTAAAGTTACATTTAGAAAATTACAGTTACATTTAGAAAAAAATCAAAACAAGTGCATAAGGTGGTTTGCATTCTTCATTTTCCCAGAGGGTGAAGATTTTTACAAATTGGTTATGTAATAAAATAAACACAGGAGGTCAGTGCCTCCCAAAGGATCAGAGTAGGTCTCCCAAGCCACTAAGGACACCTAACCAGCTGCTGGGCATCTTTGCAATAGATGGCAGGCACACTATCCTTCCTTATCCATGCAGACAGAAAACAGTCATAATTTTCATGTAAAAGGGTCAGCGTATTAAAAATTTCCTTTACAGTTTCTCCCCAGCCTCTTGCAGTATTCCTCTTTCCTCCTTTCTCCAAGGACATGGTATTTATTGTTGCCCTCCAAGTAACCGAAGCTCCCCTCTACGCCACCAGGCCAAAATACTCCTTGGGTAGCACCTAATCTTCAAAACAGGAACATTATTTGAAATTTAAAATACAGCAAGCCAAATGAATTAACATAAAAAATGTAAATGACTCATCTTATTCTTGAAGTAACAGCTTCTGAGAGTTATTTACATTGTTAATCCAAAGAACAAGTATTGTGTGGATTACACAGAGCGGAGACATCAAGTTGTATATAAGGAGAAACCTTCTATGCAGGTTTGTAATTTCTCTGCTTATGGGAAAATTGTTCTCTGCCTGTAGAGTTAGAGAGAAAACACTATGAAACTACAACTTCATTCTGTTTCCTTTTGGTCTAATATATTTTACATCCAGAAGGCTTTTGATATTTTCTCCTATCTTTATTACCATGGGTTGAGGAGCATGGTTACCCCTGAGGAAACAGAAGAAGGAAAATGCCCAAGAGCAAATAATCATTGCTATATAAACGATTTCACTGTATTAGTAAAGTTTCATTTGTTACATTGGAGTGACAGATACAGCACTTGTAAATGCATTGCTATTTATAGATTTTAAATATATAATATATTTATGAAAATTAAGAAGGCCAGTCCTATCCCAGACATCACGAATTCTATTATCCAGGCATTTATGCATCTTTAATAAGATCCTTAATGCTTCTCACATAACCAAAATTTTAGATTCACCAATTTTAAATATAGCTTTTCCTGGTCTTTGTATAGGGAAATGCAATCATTTTTCTAAATTAAAATTAACCAATACAACAGTACTCTGTTAACTGCAGTTCTGCTTTGCAAGGTTTCAGTTACTGTCATCCATGGTCCTTAAGCAGATGATCCTCTGACAAATCATCATCAGATCAAGCACCCAAACACTATGCCACAATACCTATGTCACCATCTCACTTCATCTCATCACGTAG
This sequence comes from Ailurus styani, assembly GCA_002007465.1. Taxonomy (NCBI): domain Eukaryota; kingdom Metazoa; phylum Chordata; class Mammalia; order Carnivora; family Ailuridae; genus Ailurus; species Ailurus styani. The sequence continues at coordinate 1,753,531 of LNAC01000133.1, forward strand.
GCACTTTATCCTCTCACATGATTACAAGAAGGGGAGGACAGTACAGTAATATTTGAGACCATATTCACATAACTTTTTATTACAGTATATTGTTATAATTGTCTATTTTATTATTGTTAAGCCCTTACTGTGCCTAATTCATAAGTTAAACTATGTCATGGGTATGTATGCAAAGGAAACAATGTAATACATACGGTATTCGGTACTACCTGTGGTTTCAAGCATCCACTATGTGTCTCAGGATGAATTCCCTAACAATAAGAGACTACTGTGCAATAAAATTTTTGACCACAGTATGGTATTTGGTGTTTTACTAATTTTAGAAAGTATATCTCCCTGGTGTATTAGATTATGTATAAATTGTAATAGCTCCCCCGAGCTGATGTTTCTACTCACTTATTGATGATGTCTGAGTTTTTCTAAAAATATTTTGAGTCAGGTATTAATGGAGGAAAATATGATGACTTGCTATAGTCATATGTTTGCATATATATGTAGTCATATAGGTTACACACTCTTACAGAGCTTTTAGATTACAATTATTATAAATATTCAAAGAAGTATATCATTTTTTAGAAGTATATCATTTTTATTTTTACATTTATTTTTTTAAAGATTTTATTTATTTACTTGACAGAGAGAGACACAGTGAGAGAGGGAACACAAGCAGAGTGAGTAGGAAAGGGAGAAGTAGGCTTCCCCCGATGCGGGGCTCGATCCAAGGACCTAGGGATCATGACCTGAGCCAAAGGCAGATTTTAATGACTGAGCCACCCAGGCGCCCCAAAAGTATATCATTTTTAAACAATGAATACAAGGACACTGTTTTCCTAGGGAAAGGGCTATCTCAATGATAGCATTTTTTATAGAATTATATAAATTGTCTCATATTTGAAAAGCCAGTCATTTGTGCATGCATCACATGGTCACATCTCAGGGAAGCTTAATTCTGTGACAGAGAGCTTAAAAATTAACTAAAGAAATAATTGAATGTTCTTGAAGCCACTTCATATTTACAAATCTGTCAACCACCAACACAGCACCATTTGACAGAATAATGCAACTAATTAAAATGAAATGGAAAAGAAAACATTCTCTATAAAACCAAAGTGAGAGTCCTATAAATTTAAAGTAAACTATTCAGTCTACCTCTAAATCATTTTCTATATCTTCCTATCTTCTTGTGGGGATTGTTTTCATTTAAGAATGATAAATTCAGCCTATTATATTTGTACTATCCAGGCCAATACACTTTTAATGAATAGCAAGTACACAACTGTAACTAGAAAATATATTTATTATTTATGATGTATGTTCTTGACAGTGATAAAGGAGGGGGTAGCAGGTACATAATCAAGGCAGTTAAAATATTGCCAAAACAAAGTAAAAAAAAATAAAAAAAGGAAAATTTAATGTAGTCCAAAGTGACATTAGCTATTATGTTTATCTAAATGTGTAATTAAAAATAATATATGGCTTCATTAAGTGTCCCACATTTCTATGTGGTATATTTCTCCTAATTATATGTTAGGAGAATGTGGTTCAAAAAAATGAATCTGGAGTTATTGAAACAACTGTGTCTTCTGAGCCTATTTCCTAACTAATGGGCTAATTTATACATTGTACTTTCTCCTTTTCCATTCTCACATTAGGGTGATATTTCTTCTAAATAGCAGCTTCTTCAACAAAAATTGTGTACCATCATTAAAATAGTCAATCTGACATATGTATCATGACATGTGTTTTTCCTTATCCTTTAATAAAACTGGATGATTATTTTTGATGTTTCCATTTCTTCTTAAATTGTTATGTAAAACTTCTATTCTCAAAAAATTCAATCTTACTATTTTTTCTTTTCATTATAAAATGCAAGAGAATGCTCAAGATCTTATCCTATTAGGTTTTATGATTTTAAATAATAGTAAATGATGGAGAGATGGGATAAAACAAAACTTAAAACTAAAATCCTAAAAACACACAGATCTATTTTTACACACAAAATATATTTTGACACATATTCCCAGAAACAGTCTATCAGTGTTACACCTATTCTTTAGGAGCGGATTGTCTATTTATTTTGGTTACCTTTCCTTTTTTGGCACTTATCTACCTCAAGACCCTACTAAAGTATTCTTTGGAGGTTTTCATTTATATTAATGTAAACACTGGGTACACCACTGAATCCTATCCACAAAGGAAGGGCCTAGGTTATTTTTTTTTAATCACTGGTTTCATTACCCCAATCAGTCATTTGAACATACAATCTTCAGTCATTGACTATTTATCCTCCTTTTAAACTATTATCTGAATCTCATATAAACTCTTTATAAATGCAATAAACAATAAAATTCACACTTAAATTTAAAAATTTAATCTCTGTAATTTAAAGATTGGCATTACCTCTAGAATGCAAGAATGGTTCAACATATGCAAATCAATAGCTGTGACACATATTAACAGGATGAGGGATAAAAATCACATGATGTCCTATACAGAATAAGCATCTGACAAAATTCAGTACTCTTTCATGATAAAACCACCCAAAAAATAAGGATGGAAAGAATGTATTTCAGTATAATAAAGGCCATAGAGAAAAAGCCTACAACGAGCAACACGGTGAACTGTGAAAATGAACAGTGTTTCCTTTAAGATCAGGAACAATATAAAAATCCCTCTTCTCACCACCACATCCATCGAAATAGTACTGGAAGCCCTTACTAGAGCAATCAGAAAGAAACAAATAAAAGGAAACCAAACTGAAAAGGCCGAAGCAAAATCATCTGTTTGCAGATGGCATGATCCTATGTGGAGAAAACCCTGAAGATTCTACCAAAAAACTGTTATAATAAATTCAATAAAGTTGTTGGATAGAAAATCAACATAAAAATCAGTTTGTTTCTATATACTGACAATCTATCCTAAAAGAAAATTAATAATCTCATCCACAATAACATCTAAAAGAATCTGACCCAATTAGACTCAATCTGAACACTTGTCTTCACACAACTGAGCAGTAAGTTGTTACTACATTCATGTTACTATACTTATTTTATTGTAGTTTCTTATGTATGCACACTTTCCCTTTCAGATCCTGTGAATTTATTCATTCCTTCCCAACACATGTGGAGCACATGCATATTTTGGACCCTAATTATAGAAAATTCAGGGTAGACTATAAACTCCTGTTTTTGAAATAATCATACACACAAACACAGTGTACATATGTAGTAAGAATATTTAACAGACATATTTTGGTCCTATTCCTTAGGCTAAATATTAAATGTAGAGGAATCTCACAATACTATAAGCTTATATGTAGAAGGAGTTCTGATCCAAAAAGGTGGTGGGACGGGGGAAAGGCATTCTAGAAGTACTGAAATTTTAGCTAATGTCTGAAGCAAATATAGAGACTAGCCGATAAGGAAGCATAAGAACAGAGTTCAAACTTCTTAACACTTGTTACTATAACCGTAATAAACATAATAAATAAATCAAGGTGAAAAAAGAATAATAAAGCAGTTACTAAAGAAAGATATCATAAATAAGGATATTTTTACTTCACTATTTCTGCATCTGCTCAATTGAAAACGCCAACAGAGAAGAGTTAAGTGACAATAAGGTCAAAAGAGGAGCTGAGAGGTGGAGAACATTTTAGAATAATAAACATGGAATTCCGATATCTTACTCTTAATCTCAAACATAACTTCTCTAATGCAGCTTTGCTGGATTCTCAGTCACCTAGACTGATATCCCCCATCCACCATCATACTTAAAAAGCAAATGTACCCATTTCTGAACTCCCAAAACTTATAATACTCTTCTATAATAGCACTCAGTAGTTATTCATTTATCATTTATCTTACCTTATTTTTTCCACTATACTGTAAGATAATTTCCAATACTTTATACATGAATTTACATTCCTGAATTGTGCAATTATCACCTAATTAGTACATTTTCATACAATTAGCTCATCAAACTGGTGAGCTCACAGTCTGCATTGTTAGTGATACAAATCATTGGTATCCTGCCAGACACTACAGCTGACCCTTGAATAACACGGGGTTTGAGCTGCATGGGTCCACTTACACATAGATTTTTTTTTCCATAAATACATTGGAAACTTTTTTAGAGATCTGCAACAATTTAGTAATATGAACAAACCTTACACCCTAAAAATATTAGAAAAGGTAGGTACGCCAAGAGTACATAAAATATATGTAGATACTGTTCTATCATTTACTACCATAAAATATACATGAATCTATTTTTTTAAAGATTTTATTTATTTATATGACAGAGAAAGAGAGATTACAAGTAGGCAGAGAGGCAGGCAGAGAGAGAGGAGGAAGCAGGCTACCTGCTGAGCAGAGAACCTGATGCAGGCCTCGATCCCAGGACCCTGAGATCATGACCTGAGCCGAAGGCAGAGGCTTTAACCCACTGAGCCACCCAGGCGCCCATGAATCTATTATAAATATTACAAATATACACAGAATCAGGGGCACCTGGGTGGATCACTCAGTTAAGCATCTGCCTTTGTCTCAGGTCATGAACCCAGGGTCCTGGGACTCAAGCCCCAGGTCAGGTTACCTACTCAGCAGGGGAGTCTGCTTCTCCCTCTCCCTCTGCCTCTGCCCCTGCTATGTGCTCTCTCTCTTTCAAATAAAATCTTTAAAAAAAATACACAAAATCAGTATTTTAAATAAGAGTATAAATATACACAGAATTTATTATCAAAACTTATACAAAAGCTTACAGACATATGTGATGCCCAATCACAGTTGAGAGAAATGTAAACACATGTAATAATGCTAATATTAAATCATAAAATTAAAATATATACTATGGCATTACTATCATAAAATATTACCATCATAAATTTGTAGCCACCTCCTATTTCAATTGCAGGATGCTCAAGGGTTGGGAATAGTCCCTTCAAATGACATGTGACATGAATTATCTCCTCCTGACCAGCTCATCTCTCCAGTAAATTGGATATTGCAGTTAAAAGTGATCTCTCATGGTTCTCATGTATTTTTCAGCATATCTAGCCAAATACCATAAACCCCTGATAATACCATGCAATCCATATAAAGTACCACTAGTGGTGCTGGAAGTGCTTCCAAGAAGCAGCAAAAAATCATAACATTACAAGAAAATGTTGACTTGCTTGATATGTACCAAAGACTGAGGTCTACAGCTGTGGTTGTCCACCATTTCAAGATAAATGAACCCAGCATAAGGACCATGGTTTAAAAAAAAAAAAAAAGAAAGAAAAGCTGTAAGGTTGTCACTGTAACTACCCCAGGAGGCATGAAAACCTGGCACTTTTTACAAAATGTCATTTTATCTCATATTGAAAATGCAGTTTTTATGTGGATGCAGGATTGCTATAAGGAATGCATACCTATGGACTAATATAATTTGACAAAAAGCGAAGTCAAAGTCATTATATGACAATTTAAAACAAAAGGAAGGTGAAGGACCTAAAGCTGGAGAATTTAATGCCAGCAAAAGATGGTTTGATCATTTTAGAAAATGGTTTAGCTTTAAAAATATCTAGGCGAAGCAGCTTCCGCTGACCAAGAGGCAGCAGATGAGTTCCCAGATGCCATTAAGAAAATCACTGAGGAGAAAAAATATCTGCCTGAAAGGTTTTTAATGTACATGCTCAAGTACCCTAGCCTGGGGGGAAAAATGCCCCAAAGGACTTGATTAGTAAGGAATAGAAGCAAGCACCAGAATTTAAGGCTAGAAGGGATAAGAAACTTGTTCTGTATTAATGCAATCAGGTTTACAATCAGGAGTGCCCATAACTATAAAACTGCTAATCTCAAAGTCTTGAAGGAAAGAGATAAACACCAGATACCAGTCTTCTGGTTGTACAACACAGACTGGACAACCACCCTTTGCTGGAGATTGGTTCGTTCCATTGATGCTTTGTTCCTGAAGTCCAGAAGTACCTTGCCAGTAAGAAGCCAACTTTTAAAATTCTTTTGATACTGGACAATGCCCCTGACCACCCAGAACCCCAGGCCTTCAATACTGAAAGCACTGAGGTGATCCAGCTGTCCCTAACACAATGTCCCTAATTCAAGCTTTATATCAGAGGGTCATAAGGACCTTTAAGGTTCATTACACAGAGTACTCTATGGAAAGGATTATCAATGCTATGAAAGAGAACTCTAATATAGAGAATATATGGAAGAATTACACCATTTAATATGCAATCATGGCTATAGAAAAAGCCATGAAAGCCACCAAGTCTGAAACAAATTCCTGCTGGTGAAAACTGTCTACATATTGTGCGTGACTTAACAGGATTTAAGCCAAAGCCAATCAAGAAAAAGGAAAGATTGTGGATACATAAAAGAAGGCAGAGGGCCATGTGAAAGGTTTCTGGATAATGCATCTTAGAGAAATTCAAAAGCTAACAGCACACCGGAAGAATTAACAGATGACCTCATGGAGAGGAGTGCTTCCAAACCAGTGCCAGACCATGAGGAAGATGCGGAAGAAGCAAGGCCAGAAAACCAACAGACATTAGACGATTTGGACTCCAATTGTTCAAGGCTGTTTTCGACTTCTTGTTATAACATGGACCCTCTAGGATACGGACACTGAAACTAAAGCAAACAGTGGAAGGATTGGCACCATACAGAAACATTTTTAGAGAAATGAAAAAGAAAAGAGTCAGGCAGAACTTAGGATATATTTCCATACAGTTACACCAAGTGTGCCTGCCTCTCTTGGGCCCACTTCCACCTTTGAGACAGCAAAACCACTCCCTCCTCTTTCTCCTCCGCAGCCTACTCAATGTGAACACAGTGAGGATGAACACCTTTAGGACGATCTGCTTCCACTTAATGGACAGCAAATAATCCTTATGCTGTACAGTTAATTATGTTGCGAGTCTTCAGGTGAAAATGTAGTAATTGTATGGCAAGAACTGTAAGATGACTCTGTCATCATCATTGTCTAAATACACCTTGTGTAGAACATCGTGTACAAAACTCATACAGAACTAGATACCTATCCTTACACAGGCATAAGGTAAGTGGTATTTAATATAAAATTAATGTGTAAGTTTTCTATTTTATAACTTTGCTTGCAAAGAATTACACCACCATACGTCTCTTTCACTCATAGAGAAATTACCAGCTTATCATCACAGGTAAGCAGTTTTTTAAAAATGTAAAAATGTTTCCAATACTGATTACAAATATGACTGTAACACTGTATGCCATAAAAAATTTTATGATTTATTCATTAGCATATAGGCTAACTGACTCATGGTATCAATCATATTGTATTAGAGTAGGAGAAGGTATTCTATTGCTGTTTGTTATCAATGCATAAATCATACCTATAAATATGAATTTTCTTTTTTCATCTTTTCATTTTTGATGTCTGCTGTTACTAATACCTATAATATCTATGGTATTTTGTACCCCATAATAAGACAATATTGAAGCAGGTGCCAAGAGAAAATTCATCTTATAAATGGAGGATATGAACTTGCTGCATCAATAAACATAGTACAGTACTATAAATGTATCTTCTTTGCTCTACCTTACTTTATTGTAAGAATATAGTACATAACATATATATAAAATATACAAAATATATGCTAAGCAAGAGCTTATGTTAAGCTTTGAGGAGTCGAAAGTACACGGATTTTTGACTACATGGTGGGAGGAGCTCAGCATCCTTAGTCATCAAATTGCTCAAGGGTCAACTGTAGTATGTGTTTTCTTATAAAAATGTATACTTTCAAAATATTTTTAACTGGCAAACATTCAAGAATATGGGCTACTGAGAGCTGCAAAGCAAATGGGAAGTTTGAATTTAGAAATTCAAATGTATAGGAGTTATTTGCAGTTTGTATTTATCATATCATATCATTTATCATAACATATCATATAAGAGATATGAAAGCAAAACCATGTGACAGTTGAGGTCAAATTAGTAGAAGCAAATATATTTCTCTTTTCTTGACTCTATGTCTTTCTACGCAAGTGATGTATTTCTTGGTTTTTCTCACACAGATGTGTGTTTTTGTTTTTCTTATTATGTCTAAGCCCTGAAATATTTGACTAATTTTTTTTAAGGTTTTATTTATTTGGCAAAGGGAGAGAACGAGCTAGCATAAATAGGGAGAGCAGCAGGCAGAGGCAGAAGCAGGCTCCAGGCTGAGCAGGGAGCCCAAGGCGGGACTCAGTCCCACCATCCTGGGATCAACCTGAACTGAAAGCAGACACTTAACTGAATGAGCCACCCAGGTGCCCCATATTTGACTTACTAATCTTAACTTTGATCTATTTTTTTCTCTTTTATTTGTAAGAGTCCAACATTTCACTCTTAAGAAATTTCACCTCCTCCTTCATTTATTCAAAAAAAATATTATCAGGCAGTTTTCTGTTTAATTTAGTAATTTTAGTATTGTGAATATATGTGTTTAAAAAAGAAATATTTCTGCTGTCATAAAATATCCATTTCTAATCCATTGCCTAAAAATATTATAACCAAATCCAAATATTGTTCACTTAATGGTTTCTTTTTTTTATGTTTTATTGGGTTTTAAGAATGAATAAATCATCCATGCTGTACCAATAAGAGGAAATCAAAAAAGACGTGATTTAGAATATACTGAGTTATAGTCAACTATCAATGGGGAAATAGGAGATACACAGTCTCAGCAGACCTTCTAATATGTACAACCTATGTTAACTCTGAATTGGCTGTAATATAAACGAAACACTTTGACAATTCAGGATTATAAAATAGATGCCTAGGTTCTGCTTCCAAAATATTGGTATAAGTTCTCAATAAAGTAACCATCTGATGACTCACAGACCTGTATCCCTGGGGCAAATAATAAAAAAAATTAAGAAAAAAAATTAAAAAAATAAAGTAACCATCTCAAGCCATAAAAGCTGTAAAATACAAAACAAAAATCAATTTTTCAATGGCTATGGAATATGGAAAAAGTCATTGGTTTTGAAGAGAGTAGAACCTTGCAGAGAGAATTGGGACCATGAAGGGAGTGCCTTGGTGGCTTTGACCTGAGAAAAGACTGCAGTTGTGGGGCGCCTGGGTGGCTCAGTGGGTTAAAGCCTCTGCTTTCGGCCCAGGTCATGATCTCAAGGTCCTGGGATCGAGGCCCGCATCGGGCTCTCTGCTCAGCGGGGAGCCTGCTTCCCCCTCTCTCTCTGCCTGCCTCTCTGCCTCCTTGTGATCTCTCTCCCTCTGTGAAATAAATAAATATTAAAAAAAAAAAAAGACTGCAGTTGTGTGGCTAACACTCCAACTGGTAGTCTTCTGCCTTCTTCAAATGAAAAACCAGGAGATGGAGTAACCATGACTGCTAGAGATCTGGTCAGAGAGAGCAGAAGGAGGGTAACAGATTTAATTGAAAATCAAACTAATGCTGATGTTTTCCAGTTTGTTAACAAGCTTTATTTTTTTTAATCAACATTCTTCAGAATCTTCTGAAAAATGTAACAGAACCCAGAGTCCTTAAAACCCAATATTTACAATGTTTAGGGTACATTCCAAAATGCATGAAATATAAAGATTCAGGCAAACACGGGCCATTTTCAAAGAATAATATAAAATTGAAAGGTGGTTCTGATATGCCCCTGATTTTGCAGAAGAGAATTTTAAAAACAGTTATTCTACTTACAACTTATTGAGATGAAGTAAAAACACATATCATAAATGAAAATTTAGGAAATCTTAACAGGGAAGAAAATATGTGGAAGAAAAATAGGAGCTGTTAAAATATGTTTTTTTTTAAGATTTTATTTATTTATTTATTTATTTATTTATTTATTTATTTGAGAAAGAGAGCAGACAAGCAGGAGGAACTGCACAGAGAGAGGGAGAAGCTGACTTCCTGCTGAGCAGAGACCCTGAGGCTGGCTGGGCTCCATCCCTAGATGGACCCGTAGATCATGACCTGAGCTGAAGGCAGAGGTTTAACTGACTGAGCCAACCAGGCATCCCTAAAGTATCTGAAACAAAGAATTTGGGGATTTATTAGCAATGTAAAGATGAGAAAACAGTGAATAAGATAATGAAATTATGCATCTGAATGTAAAGAAGAAACGGTTTGGAAAAACAACAGAATTTTAGGCACCAAAATATTTACAAAGAAACCTAATAATACGAAGAAGTCCAACCTACCAGCAATTCTGTTTCCAGAATGAGAGAAGAGAATTTGATAGAAAAAAATAATGTTCAATGTACAAAGGCACAAATTTAGTATTTCAAGGTACTCAAAGAATCCTGTCCTGGACACATAAAAAGGAGACCACACACAAACATCCATTTATTTAAATATTGAAATCTAGTGGGAAAGAGAAAATCTGGAAAGTTAAAAGAGTAAAATGACTTTAAATAACACAGCCAACAGCAAACTGATTGACAACTTTCTCATCAGAAACTATGGCATCTAGAAGCAAATGAAATAATGTTTTTAAATTTCTTAAAAAATCAAAATAGCTGTCAGTGCAGGATTCTAGATTTATTGGAAATATCCTTTAAGAAGTAAGGCAAAATAAAGACTTTTCATATAAAGGAAAACTAATAGATTCACTGCCTTAAATCCTCCATGACAATAAGTGATCATTAAAGTTTCTTCAGGTGGAAGGAAAATATCAGAATGAAATTTGGACATAAAGAAATATAGGGCATAATAAATGTTAAGTATCTGCATAAATATTTTTTACCTTTGACTTCATAATTCATATTATAGCTCAAAGCATAAATCAAAACATTGTCATGTGCATATTATATCATCGCTACAACTAAAACCAATACAGCATAAAGAATAAGAGGAAGAAGAATCTTATATTTTTAAGTTGTCTACATTTCATAAAGTGTATAATGTTAATTTTAGCCAGATTATAAAAAGTTACAGCCATATAATACTAACATTGGGAAATACTTAAGAGCTTGTTCAAAAGAAAAAAAAAAGGAGTTTGTTAGAAAGTTACACATAAACTTGTCATATATCCCAGACACTGAACTCCTAAGTATTTGCAAAAAGAATTAAAATGTATAAAGACTCTCAAACAAATGCTCCCGGCAGATTTATCCAAAACAAAACAAAACAAAAAAGGTTTAAATTAAGAATATCTATCCATAGATAAATAAAATGTGGTTTATCAATACTGATACACTCAACATGGATCAACCTCAAAATATTATGCTAATAAAATGCCAGACCAAGAGGAGTATATATATGATACCATCCATACGTGGGTGTATGTGTGTGCATGTGTGTGTGTGTGTGTGTGTGTGTATGTGTATTTAAACAAAAAGTAATTTGTCTTGATAGAAAATAGATCAGTAGTAATAGGAATTGTTTCTGGAAAAAAGGAAGCATACAAAAAGGATACCAGAAAACATTTGTGGGTGAAGAAAATGTTCTGAATCTTCATTATGTTGGAGATTCAATGGCTGTGTGTACATGTCAAAACTCATCAAATTATATATTTCACATGTGCACAGATTTTATAATTATTTATCAATAGAGTTGTTAAACATAGGTGTTACCTAATGACTAGTTAAAGCTGTCTACTTATACATACGCTTATGCACGTTTTAATTTTAGATTACTGCTTAATGAATTACAAATTCATTACCTTAAAGCAATACAATTTTTTTTTTATCTCAAAGTCTGTAGGTCAGAAGTACAACACAGCATAACTTGCTTCTGTGATGAGGGGATCATAAGGCTAAAAGCAAGGAACCTGACAAACTGATTTCTCATCTAAAGATTCTAGAAAAAATCAACCTCATTCTTATTATTGGCAGGACTCAGTAACTTGGGATTTTAAGACTAAGATCTCAGTTTCTTGCTGGTTGACAGCTAGGATCACTCAGCTCTCAGAGGGCATAAAACTTTTCTTACACCTGAATTTCTCGGACTTCATCTTTTCTGAAGAAAAAGAAAACGTCTCCGGAAAGGTAACATTTGATTAGGTCACCCAGATAATTTTGCTAAAGTCAACTGTGCCATATAACCACTACTAGAATAGCTCATTGATTTCATAGCCTCCAAAATTATGCAGAGTGCACATAAGAGGGGTAAAAAACTTGGGGATATCTTAGACTCTAATATATGTGTCTGTTCACAGGGACATACATACATCCACACTTTCTTTTGTCAATATTATTATTTTTATTATGTTATGTTAGTCACCATACAGTACCTCATTAGTTTTTGATCATACAGACACAATTTCTGAGGCTGTAGAAGGCAGGGTGAATAACCGCATTAAGTGTCTAAGTTGGCTGTATAAAGTGCTGCAGAAAAAGCGACTCTACTCTCTTCCTGAATTAACCACTTTGCCCTTCATTTATGCAACATGATCATCGTAAGTGAGCTGTGTACATATTTTGTTTCTATGTCATGCCTTCTAAGATCCAGAGGTAGACGGTATAACATAATGTACTGAGAATGCACACACTAGAGGGGAAGAGAAACGTGTGTTGAAGAATAACACTATTAAAAATTTAATCTTATGTATTTTCCATTTGTTGTTCTTCAAACAAGATGTATTTCAGTATTTCTTCTTGTTCCTGATAGTTTTCTCTATATCAAGTTTTTTTACATTTATCTTTCAATTTTTTTATAATTGAGTTAATGCTGAGAAAAGGAACAATTTAATGAAGGGTTATATTTGTATGGTAATGCTTTTCAAAGTAAAAGAAGTTTTGGTGGGAAATAAAATCCAGTGGACTGTTAGAACCAACTGCAACATCTCACCTAGGAACTTTCCTTTTGGTCCTAAATTCTTGAAGAAATTGTCCTGTGTTTCAATATATTTATTTACTTATCTTCCTTCAAACTCGAAAATTTTAAGTTCCCTATACTGAGTGTTTCACATAATAGAACTAATCTGGAGTAAATGAATGTGGAACAGAGAGAAGAAGCATACGAAGGGAAAAAAATTAAAAAAGAAATGCCATACCAAGCACCTTTTTCAACCACAATAGTATAAAACTAAAAATCAATTACAAGAAGTAAAAGAAAACTCTTAAAAATACAAACATGTAGATACTAAACACCATGCTAGTAAACACCCAATGGGTGATTTAAAACATCAAAGAGAAAATAAAAATACCTTGAGACAAATGAAAATGGAAACCTCTAAAACCTGTGGGACATAGCAAAGCAGTTCTAAGAGAAAGGTTCATAGTGAAAAAGGACCTAACTCAAGAAACAAAAATCTCAAGCCACCTAAGTTTACATTAGAAGAAACTAGAAAGAGAAGAAAGCCCAATGTTAGTAGAAAGACCAGAATAGAAATAAAGACTAAATAAATAAGTTCAATTAAACTAAGAGCTTGTTCTTTGAAAAGAAAATTAACAACTATTTAATCACTCATCAAAAAAAAGCTAAAATAAAATTAAAGCTAGAAGAATAGAAATTGCAACCGATACCACAGAAATACAAAGAATCATAAGAGAGCCTATGAACAATTAAACACCAAATTAGACAACATAAAAGAAATACATAAGTTCCTAAAAACACACAATCTCCCATGACTAAATCATGAAGAAATAGAAAATCTAAATAGACCAATTGCTAGTAATGTAATTAAGTCAGTAAACAAAACAACAACAACAAAAACAACAACAAAAAACACCTCCAAACAAACAGAAATTCAGGTCCAGGTAGTTCCACAGTTGAATTCTACCGACCATTCAAATAAGAGCTAATAATACCTGTCCTCAAACTATTCCAAAAAACTGAAGAGGAAGGAACACTTCGCTCTCTCCTCTATGAGGCCAGCATTTCTCTGATCCCCAAACCAGAGAGATCACACACACACACACACACACACACACACACACACACACACAAGTCAATACCTCTAAAGAAAAGCTAGATGCAAAAATCCTCACCAAAATATTAGCAATCTGAATCCAACAATATATTGAAAGGATCACACACCGTGACCAAGTCGGATTTACTCCAGGAATACCAGGATGGTTTAGCATTTAATAATTAACTTGATATACCACATTAACAAAATGAAGGCTAAAAATCACGTAATCACCTCAATAGATGCAGAAAAAATATTTGGCAAAATTCAACTTCCACTTAAGATAAAACTTCAACGAAGCAGGCATAGAGGAAATGTACCTTCACATAATGAAGGCCATAATATGCCAATCCTAGAGCCAACATCATACTCAATGGTGAAAAACTAACATCTGTGGTGCCTGGGTGGCTCTGTTGGTTAAGTGTCTGCCTTTAGCTCAGGTCATGTTCCTGGCGTCCCAGGATCAAGACCCGCATAGGGCTCCCTGCTCATAGGAGAGTCTCCTTCTCCCTCTGCTCCTTACCCCACTTGTGCTCTCTCTCGAAAGAAAGAAAAGAAAAGAAAGAAAGAAAGAAAGAAAGAAAGAAAGAAAGAAAGAACATCTTCTCTGTAAAATCAGAAAAAAGGCAAGGATGCCTACAATCACCACTTTTATTCAACACAGTATCGGAAGTCTAGGAACATCAACTAGGCAAGAAAAAAGAAAAAAGGCATCCAAAATGAAAAGAAGTAAAACTTTTATTATTTGGAGATGACACAATACTATATATAAAAAAATAAAAATACTAAAGTCTCCAGCAAATAAATGAGAATTCAATAAAGTTGCAGGACACAATATAGAGAAATCTACTGAATTTCTACATGCTAATAACAGAAAGATAAATAAGGAAAACTAATAACAGAAAGATAATAACAGAAAGATAATAATAATAACAGAAAGATAAATAAGGAAAACAATCCTATTTAGAGTTGCATCAGAAAGAATAAACTACCTAGGAATAAATTATATAAGAAAGTGAAAAAACTGTACTCTGAAAAGTATAAGACATTCAAGAAAGAAACCAAAGAACACAAATAAAAAGGAAGATGTATCATGCTCATGGACTGGAAAAATACTCTTAAGATGTCCCTACTACCAAAGTAATCTACAGATTCAATGCAATCCCTATCAAAATACCAACAGAGTTTTTTCACACTAAGTAGAGATAATGACACTAAAATTTGTATGGAACCACAAAAGACCCCAAATAGCCAAAGAAATCTTAAGGGTGGGGGGGAAGGACTAAGTTGTAGGCAATGCTCTCCCTGATTTCAAGCTACAGGACAAAACTATGGTAATCAGGAGCACCTGGGCAGCTCAATAGGTTAAGCGTCTGATTTTGGCTCAGGTCATGATCTCAGGGCCCTGGGATCGAGCTCCACATTAGGCTTTCTGCTCAGCAGGGAATCTGCTTTTTTCTCTCTTTCTCTCCCCCTCTGCCCACCCCTACTGCTTGTTCTCTCTCTCTTAAAGAAATAAAATCTTTAAAAATATATATATAGTAATCAAAATGATATGGTAGTGGCAAAAAGCAGACCCATCTATCAGTGGAAAAAACAACCCCAAAATAAATCCATGCTTACATGAGCAATTCATCTAAACAAAGGAGGCAAAAACATAAAATGGGGAAAAGATTAATTCTTGATTAAATGAAAATTTTTAAAAAGCTGGACAGCTACATGAAAAGCCAAACTGGACCATTTTCTTATACCATATAGAAAAATAAACTCAAAATGGATTAAAGACTTAAATGTAAGACCTGAAACCTAAAGCTCCTAGAAGAAAACATAGGTAGTAAGCACTCTGACACTATTCCCAGCAATATATATATATATATATATATATATTTGGCTATGTCTCCTCAGGCAAGGGCAATAAAAGTTAAAATAAATGGGACTACATTAAACTAAAAGCTTTTGCACAGCAAAGGAAATCAATAAAATGTAAGGGCAACCTACTAAATGGGAAAAGATACATGCAAATGATAAATAAGTTGGTATACAAAACATATAAAGAATTTAAAAAACAATAATCCCATTTAAAGATATATACAATGGAATATTTCTCAGCTATAAAAAAGAATGAAATCTTGCTATTTGCAATGACTTGGATGGAGCTAGAAAGTATTATGCTAAGCAAAGCAAGTCAGAGAAAGACAAATGTCATAAGATTTCACTCATATGTGGAATTTAAAGAACAAATGAGTATAGGGAGAAAAGAGAGAGACAAACCAGGAAACAGACACTTAACTATAGGGAACAAAGTGAGGTTACCAGAGGAGAGGTGGGTGGATGGGTGAAATAGGTGATAGGGATTAAAATGGCCACTTATTGTGATGAGCACCAGGTGTTATATGTAATTATTAAATCAGTAAATTTTATACCCGAAACTAATATTACACAGCGTCAACTAAATGGAATTTAAATAAAAACTTAAAAAAAAATGGGCAGGGTACCTGAATAAGCATTTTTCCAAACAAGATATCAAGAAGACCAACAGGCATCTATTGAAAAGATGCTCAATATCACTAATTGTCAGGGAAACACAAATCAAAACCCCTATGAGATCCCGTCTCACATCAGGTAGAATGGTTATTATCAAAAACCAAGAAATAGGTGTTGGCAAGAATGTGGAAAAAAGGGAACCTTCACGCACTGTTGGTGGAAATGTAAACTGATGCAGCCACTATGTAAACCAGCATGGAGGCTCCTCAAAAAAATTAAAAACAGAACTATACCATCCAGCAATTCTATTTTCTGAGTATTTATCTGAAAAAAAATAAAAACACGAATTTGAAAAGGTACCCTGACTTTCATTGCAGAATTATTTCTGATAACCAAAATATGGAAACAACAGATGTGTAGATAAAAAAGGTGTGGTATACACGTACATACAATAAAATATCACACAGCCATAAAACAGGATGAGCTCTTAACATTTGTGACAACATGGATAGACCTAGAAAGTATTATGCTAAGTGAAATAAATCAAAGAAAGCCAAATACTATATGATTCCATCTATATGTGGAATCTAAAAAAGCAAAGCAAAACAAATCAGAAATAGACTCAGATACAGAGAACTGGTGGCTGCCAGAGGGGAGGAAGGTGGTGGGATGGGAAAAATAGGTGGAGGGGATTAACAGGCACAAACTTTAGTTATAAGACAACAGAGTTGTAATGTACAGCGTAGTAAATGGTCGATCTTATAACTTTGTAAAACAACATATAGTAACTAGACCTATCCTGGTGAGCACTGAGTAAAATTTTTTCAATGCAAAAATGCAAAAACTGCCATCCAGTTTTTTCTATACCCTTCTTATTGTGGATTCCCACTCCTCCACCGACTCCTCCTTTTTTACTCTTGCTAAACTTCAAAGACTTTCTTCAAAGGTAGGATTCTAAATTACCTGAGATTGTGACTTAATTATTTCATGCCTGTTCTATCAGTTTTGTTATGCATACTTGTAAATGATCTTATTTTTACAGCAATCTATCCTGGCAAGAAAAAAAAAGTGCTTTCTTTTTTTTTTTTTAAAGATTTTTTTTTTTTTATTTATTCATTTGACACAGAGAGAGAGATTACAAGTAGGCAGAGAGGCAGTCAGAGAGAGAGGAGAGAGGAGGAAGCAGGCTCCCTGCCGAGCAGAGAGCCCGATGTGGGCCTCGATCCCAGGACCCTGGGATCATGACCTGAGCCAAAGGCAGCGGCTTTAACCCACTGAGCCACCCAGGCGCCCATAAAAAAGTGCTTTCTTTACCTTCTAAATCACAGATTTAGAATCTGCTAATGGCAGAAATTCACTGGCCCACCAAGATACTAAAAAAATTGACTGTAAGAATGTACATTGATTGTTTTAATTTGGCCAAAAACAATACAATTATGTCTTCTGAAACATGTGGGTCAGCATATTCCCTTTGTCACTGGAAAATGTAATTTCTTTTTGCCTAAACCAAGCAAGTAGCTTGGGAAAGAAAAATTTCCTTTTTTACACCATCAAGGTTTTCAGTCTCCTTGTATTTTCTCCAGGCTATACAAGCTCCACATACATGGCCTTTGGCAATCCACTGGCACTATCAGTCTCACCTTTCAAATCATATCAATTTCAAGGGCTTTCATTCCACACCACTCTCAGATCATCAGAGTCTTCATGAACATTCACTTTGCTCCTAAAACTTTCAAGGAAAGATAGAGAATTCACTCACTCTATGATAGAGCCAGGGCTCTCCAAACATTGGAGAGTACTCTATATGCCAAAAATAGCCTCCCTAGAGAAAATTTCTTAATGTTCTTTATAAGAAAACTTTTGAAATTGGACTTGGGGAAGGGATTTCATCTGGTTATTTATTAGAAACTACACAGGAGAACTTCCTGTGTTTGTGGTTCTGGGCTCTCTGGGTCTATATTCATAAATGGGACTTTGCATTACTCAGTGACTTTAACAATTTTATTGAAGCATATAAATAATTTTACCAGCTCTTTATATTCTAACTGCGCAGACAGAAAAAAAATGGAGCAACTATGTCTTAAAATCTTCAAAAGCTAAAATAGGTTCCCTGAGATTGCACATCTCATTTTAAAGGTATGTTTCTCTGATGTCTTTAGTCTTTGCTGTGGAATTCGGTAAATAAAGATGTTGCTCATTATCCATCTGACTAGGTTTAGCTTTGTTTATTCTAACATGCTAATGTATTTCATTAAAGCTGCACCTGTTACCATTACTGAATTTAAAGGTCTCATGTTTCTAGTATACTCTATTTTTAGAACCATATCTGGAATATCAGCTCTGTCAAACATTTTCAATCCCATAATGATTCAAACTAGATTTCAATAAATAGCCAAGAATATTCTTTGAAGCAACTCTGTTGTCATTGCTATTGTTGATCTCCTTGTTTTTTGAAAGTTTCCAATAAAGTATTGGGATGGCTATTAGGTTTCTTTATGAGATAATATATGATGTAGAAGCTAAAATATTTATAAAACAACACCATGCTACTTATAAGATTTTTAACAGGCATATTATCTCCCACATACTTTATTTCTCTTACTCTATTAAAAGATATTCTCCACCATGTCTAAAAAATTATTCTGCAGAAGCTGAGAGTGAATAATAATTGAATTAAAGGGAAGCAAATGAAAATCAAATAATTTTAAGTTTATTTCATTATGCACAAAGACTTCTACTCTGCTGAGTTCCCACAACTGCATCATATGATACTTCTCTATTTTTCACACTTGAAGTCTCCAGATACTTGGTCTTTTGATAACTCTGCACATTTTTCCTTCAATTTTCTGTTCCTTCTTGATTATGAGCTTTTAATGTACTCAGTTTATAAAATGTCTGAAAAAATTACAAATATACTTTATCACTGAATGCTTATAACTTACTCCTAAAGTGAAGTGATAAAATTCAATATTACAGATTGCTGAAATCACAAAGCCCTTGTTTCATAATGTGTGAATGCTGATTCTATTCATGAACCCAAAAGAAAAGCTCAATAGGGTATGTACATTCATTCATTCACTCAGTAGACACTGATTGAGCAGTTGCTCTGAGTTAGGCCTGGTACTAACCACTAGTGCTTCAACCAAACAAGAAGAGACCTATCATCAGGAAATAATTCTGGTAATTCTAGGAAGAAGGTGGTCACCAATGCTCTTTCTTCTCCCTGGAACTTCCTTACAAGAAAAGAACTACGGATTTGAGCTACTCAGAGCTGGATACAAATAATCTGAATGCAAGTCCTACACAAAAACGAATACAAGATATCTCATCACATCTTTGGATATTTATGCCTTTATTCATTTAGTTCTTCTGTATTTTTCATTATTTCTGTAGAAATATTCTCGGGCTGGAAAAGAACACTGAACAAAAGCACTCCATGTCCTCATCCTCAATGAAAACATGAAACCATGTTAAAAATAATCACAACACAGGTACTTAAAACTTCTAACATTTCAATTTTAAATATAATATTCATGTATTTTTCAACTCCTAGAGATTATAAAGATCACATAATTTCTCTAATAAAAATACAGTATGGCCAAAATATTTGAAACAATGGAAATAAAATATAATACTTAAGAAAATATATTTATTTAGTGTATGTTTCCCCAGGAGTTGGAGGAAGAATTTAGATTTACAATAGGCCCTATTCTACACTTAATACATTGGCTCAAAGGGAATCTGCATTGGACCAATTCTGGAGTATATTTTTGCCTCGTAGCACCCTTGCTTCCTTCTTGCTATATAAGCATATTTACTGCAAACACATAAATTATGCTTCAAACTGTACTTCTGACATTGAAATGATCAGTAAACACTCAAACAAAAGTGGAATTAGGAGGCTATATAGGCTCGTAACAACTGATTCTTTTTATTTTAGGAGTAAATTTTAAATTCTTATCATATGCTTTTGGGTGTAATCAGACTTAAGTCATATAATATCCCATTACATATTATTTCCCAGAGATTAACTTAAATACAGTAATAAAGAAACATGATACTCTCTGGGTTGAAAAGAGTCCCAGGTTGGTGTTAATACTAATTATGGGAAACAAAACCATTAAAGCAATACCACTTAAAGCAGGATTCAGGGAATGGCTGAGCAAGAATTAACCCACTGAGCCATCCAGGCACCCCATGGAATGGCTGGGCAAGAATTAGAATATTTTAAACAATTCTAGCATGTGACTGATAAAACAATTTAAGACAATGTCAAAAATATATACAACTGAGTTGTAAATATTTAACTATATAAGAAAACTGCTTTATCACAATCTTGAACAAAATTAATGGCTCTGTTTACTGCATAACTATTGACCACTTAATATATGACAGACACTAGGCATAATATAGAAGAGTGACTATAACCTTGATCTGCCATTTTGGAATTATGATCTATTAGAGAATGAAAAAACAGAAATGAGTCATTTTCATAAATATACTATGTTATTTGATCAGTCGATCTCCACCCTTCTGTGGGAAAATTTTGAGGAACCCCTTAAACAGATTTTTCCCCCCTCTTGGTTATAAAAGTGTTTCAGTTTCCAGCAATTACCATGAGAAAAATTTTCAAAACTGATAGTCATTAGCTGGAAATTGATGATTTCATAATCCAGATAATGTATTTGTGACAAGGGCTAATACAGATAGATATGGAGAGGTTAAAACCTCCATGTGTTCCCTAGAAAGTGAATAAACACCTTAATAATCACAGAAATGGGTTAATAAGACAAAACAGAAAATATGCATAACCTCAATACTCACTGAACATCGTTTTGAGTTAGTAAAAGCAATCTCAGAAAAAATAGGATATAAATTTGAAAATTCATAGAATATTTACTATTTCCCAAAGACAGTACATCTAAACCCTATTAAATCTAATCTCATTGGAATATATAAAAACAAATTCATGTCATTATTTAGCATTTATAATTTTATGTGTGAACTAAATATAACTAAATTCAGAGATGCCAGTTCTTTTCCTAAAGAATTCAATGTTTCCCAAATTCCCTTTCCATTTCCCCACCTCCTCCTTGAATGAAAAGAAAAATAAATAAATGAGTGAAACACTCATGGCAGGAAAAGGTCACTGAGAAAGAATACGGAACTCTTTTCCATGGTCTTCCTTTACTTAGGTTCATAAAAGTGAGACTGCAGATGTGATGAAACAATGTTTCTACTTACCTGGAAGTGCAGGGAGAACTAGCAAGATAAACAAGAATATTCAATGGCCTTAGGCTATCTTTGAAATGCCTGGGCTAAAAGACAACTTAAAAAAAAAAATTAAGTGCCCTGTGGAGTCTAAAGTATCAGAGTAGAAGACAGTGATCAGTAATAAAATGCAAGCTAGTAAAATTGTAATAGCTTGTGGCATGACTTCGGGGGAGCATAAAGAAGCACAACTATAGGAGTCTCTCTTTTGAAGAAAAAAAAATGAGAAGGCATTCTAGCTGGTAATTGGAATCCCTTGTAACCTGTGAACAAGGAAATGAATAAGAGCCCAATAATCTGAACACACCAAACGGACACTGATTCATTCTCAGAGTAGCTGACCCCAGAAACACTGAGTTCTTTCTAGCAATTTAAAGCAAAGGCTGAAAAATAACTTTCCAAAACCATTGTGAGTAGAATTTCACTTCTCCCCTGGAAGAGTATTTGGATGGGAAGAATTGCAGGTCAATGATGTCCTGTGTCAAGGAAAAATCTTTTCCACCATTTAGGGTATCCTTTTGTTTTTCTATAAATTGCCAGCAACCTCCTTCTACCTGACACATACACATATTAGGCAATGATTGCATGTCATAAAGATGCTTAAGTTCACCTTTTCCTCTACTTTTTTAAGTGCCTAGGCTTCACTGTACTTTGTCTTGGATGCAGTGAGTAGTGGCTCTTTTTAGCAAACATGGCCTTCAGACCGGGATCTCATGTTTTCATCACATAGAGAAAGAAGGCTCTTGCAATTCTTAACATATCTCCTACCTTCCTTCCAAAGACATGTATGTATACCTCTTACCTCCATATTGATGGGTGATTGACTCTTAAAGTCCCTGCTCTTTGTCCCAGTCCAGCAACTCCAGATTACAACACAAACCCCAGAGTTCCTCTGCAGATGAGGCCGAAAGCATCCACTATGTGATTTTACCCAAGATCAAAATCTCCTTTCCGTCCTTTCTGTCCCTTTTCCTTCATACTCCTGGGAACACTTTAATAAATCACTTGTACAAAAAAAAATGTCACCTAGCGTTTTCTTCAAGGATACCTAATATGAAACATGTTTACTTACAACTCAACCTCTTCTTCAAGATTCCTTGACACTCTGATTTTCTCCTTGGCGTATTTACCAACCACTCTTTCTCTGAGCTTTAATACAGACTGATAGGGTCCTCAAATATTTTAGAAGTGGTATTAAAACAGATATATCTTTCATTCCTGTGTTTTTGTGTATTTTGTCACCTCAATAGTATAAATTTTTCAAGACAGGAAATCTATCTTCCATATTTCTTTTTCCTTTTGTGTGTATGTACGTGTGTGATGGTACATTGTCTAGCACTGAGAGGCGAATGAATACTTAAGAAATTAAGTCCCTTGGAAGAAGGAATGAAAAGGTGCTTATTTTGTCCTGGCACCATGCAGAGTGAGAAAGTTTGATTCTCTGAATTAGAATGCATATAAGATCGTATAAACCAAGAGTGCAATTTGATACAGCTATTAAGTGAGTGAACTGGGATTCAAACACAAGTCTCTATGACTCAAAGGCCAATGAATTTAGTCAACTATTTTAATAGAAAATTTAATACAGTTCCTCTAGTAGATCTTCTGAGATTGAAATGCTCATTACCTCCAATAAAGATTAATCAAGAAAGACAATAAATTAGCTTATATATCCAATCATTTAACTAATACTTGTAGAATAACAACTTAACACTGAACAAGTCATTTGGGTTAACATATCTGTATCTGTATCTATATTATGTCTATATCTATACTTATATCTATCTATATATATGACAGACACTGCCCTCAAGGAGATCACAGTCCAGTGAAGACCACTGATGATAAAATACTAATTATAAGAAAATGTGATGAGTATGTGAATTGGAAATATGTGCTGTACGCCCTAGAACATACAAAACTAAAGTTTCTAATTCCACCTGAGGATGAAGGTATATTTTAGGAAGCTTTATGTCTTACAGCTATAATCACAATCGCTAAGGTTAAAATTATTTTTAGTTTTAATTCAAATTAGGTAGACTGAACATTCCTCATCTGGTTGAATTACAACTGATTCATGAGCTTTGTTATTCAGTATTATTGTAATATTGATTGAAAGTTTAAATTTTATATTTTTTCTTACTAAATGAATCAGATTATTTAATATGTTGATAATTCTGTGGTTATTCAGAATTCAGAACAATTCTGAATGAAAGATTTAATATTATATGAAAATAGTTTTTTGCCTATTTGAAAATATTTTCAACATTTGTAATCACCATTTTTGAAAAATGACAAAGAAATTTAGAAATGAAAAGGAGAAAATCTGTTTTCTTAAAGGTATTCACTATCATCAGATTCATATATGCAGGTGTGTTTTATTTTTTTATTTTTTTTTAAAGATTTTATTTATTTTATTTGACACAGAGAGAGAGATTACAAGTAGGCAGAGAGGCAGGCAGAGAAAGAGGAGGAAGCAGGCTCCCTGCTGAGCAGAGAGCCCGATACGGGCCTCGATCCCAGGACCCTGAGATCATGACCTGAGCCGAAGGCAGAGGCTTTAACCTACTGAGCCACCCAGGCACCCTGCAGGTGTGTTTTAAATTTTAGTGAATTATAATACTTATTTCAGTGATATTTAAAATATAGAATTTACAAACAAAGAAGTAACAAACAATGCAGCCCACAATTTTTATCATTCTCAAAGATATGTGAGAAGATGCATTTACTACACTAGACTAAGAATCAGTAAAACAAAGATGAAGAAAACCAAAAAAAAAGGAGAAAATAAAAAAAGACTGTACTGCTGATGAAAATTTTTCCATGTTAAAGTTGGTTCATTACCTTGTTCATCAAATTTGTAGTTGAAGTTGTGATGGAAAACACTTGATCCATCAGTGTAGCATTTTTATTGAGTATATCATTGAAAGATCTCAGTAAATCAACATAAAAATGAAATCTACCAAAAATCAATCTATCTATCTGAACACAATCCTAGCTATTTTAACATTATCACAGTTTTCTTTGAACATGTAAATACAAAGAATACTGAATAAAATATATGGGAGAATAGTATAACAGTATATAATCTTCCACTGGCATCTCACATTGGCGTGAGATATACACACCACACAAAATATACATTGATCTCATGCAATCACAAACTGTCATTTGCTAATAACAAAGAAGTTTCCATTTTCTTTTTTTTTTTAAGATTTTATTTATTTATTTGACACAGAGAGATCAGATCACAAATAGGCAGATAGAGAGGAGGAAGCAGGCTCCCCACTGAGCAGGGAGCCCAATGCGGGGCTCGATTCCAGGACCCTGAGATAATGACCTGAGCCAAAGGCAGAGGCTTTAGCCCACTAAGCCACCCAGGCGCCCAAGAAGTTTCCATTTTCCCATATTCATTCTCCCCCCCCCCGCCCGCTATATATATATTATTTCTTTTTTTTTTCTTTTAAAGATTTTATTTATTTATTTGACAGAGAGAGAGAGAGAGAGAGAGAGAGAGAGAGAAAGATCACAAGTAGGCTGAGAGGCAGGCAGAAAGAGAGAGGAGGAAGCAGGCTCCTTGCAGAGCAGGGAGCCCGATGCTGGCCTTGATCCCAGGACCCTGAGATTATGACCTGAGCTGAAGGCAGAGGCTTTAACCCACTGAGCCACCCAGGTGCCCTATATTATTTCTGTTTCCAACTTGATAGGACAACTTTTACAACTAGTCAAATATATGTACCCACTGTGTAACAGGTCTTGTGCTAAGTGGTTCACATGGTTGATCTCAATTTTCCTTTCAATTATGAAATGATTATATACTTCCAAGAAGC
This sequence comes from Ailurus styani, assembly GCA_002007465.1. Classification (NCBI taxonomy): domain Eukaryota; kingdom Metazoa; phylum Chordata; class Mammalia; order Carnivora; family Ailuridae; genus Ailurus; species Ailurus styani. The sequence goes on from LNAC01000133.1 coordinate 1,778,960, forward strand.
TGCAACAATAGTATAGAGCTCCATGAGTTTTTCACACACCATCCCCCAACATAGCATCTTGTATATCTAATAGCAAATTATCAAAACCTGTGAACTGACATCAGGGCAACAGTGTTAACTTGATTACACGTACTCACTTGTGTGGTTGCCTACAAATGTATGTAGGTGTAGTCTTAGGCAATTTTATTATTATATACATATATAGGTATATAGGAATACATACACATTTGTATAACTTACCTCAATTTAGATGAAACAGAATTCTTCCATCACTACAAAGAAACTTGCTCACGGTACCCTTTATAATTACAACCCATCCTGTCCTTAACTGTTAATAACAATTAATCAGTTATCCCTCCTCATAGTTTTATTATTTTGAGAATGTTGTATAAGTGAAATCGCAGTATATAATATTTTGGGATGGAGCTTCTTCTCTAAGCCTGAAGACCACCCATGTTGTAGCATATATCCATAGTTTATGTTATAGCATATATCCATAGTTTATTCACCTTTACTGCTCAGTACTGTCATTATATGAATGTATATTAATGTTTTCTATTGCTGGCAACAACCACAAACTTAGTAGCTTAAAAGAAGGCAGATTTACTTCACATTTTTGGAGGTCAAAAATCAGAAATGGGTATCACTGGGCAAAATTCAAGTTATTGACTTCAATAGGAAAAAAGACTGCTTTCCTTTCAGACTTTCTAGGGAGAGTCCATTTCTTTGCCTTTTCTAGCATCTAAGGCCACCTTCATGCTTTAGGCCTTGGGCACCCAGTGGTTACCAGCAACATCAGACAGTCTTTCTCACATCACCATGTCTCTGGCCCCACTGTCACATCTTCTCTGATTTTGAGTCTCATCTTTTTATTCAACCAGTAAAGCCCCTTGTGATTATATTTGGCCTCCTGAAATAATCTAGGATCATCTATTTAAAATCAGTTTATTGGCAACCTTAGTTTCACTGACAACTTTAATTTTTTGTTACATATCATATTCACAGGTTGTAGGTATTTAGGACATGGATGCTTTGGGAGGCCATTATTCCGTCTACCACATTCTTTATCATGCACAAAAATCTTTTAACCTCCATTAGCTTTATAATATTGAAGTAAGGTTATCAAATATAAATTGCTCAGAGTTGTTAGGAGGTCCAGGAATATTTAATGATATTCCACAAACATTCAATGGAACTGAATAAACAGAAAAGAGATGCTCTGTTCATTCTTTAATGAGGAAATAACCAAGCCAATAAAAAATTAATGTTTTTTCACTAATTAAGCATGGAGCTCATTTATCTGAGAAGGAATACAACATACAGACATAGGGTTAGGATCATTGTAGTTAGAGCAGCTATCATTATGTTCACCACAAAGAATATCGGTATTTTGTAGTGCTCACTGGAATGAAGCAAACATTTCATAAGTAATAATGAATACTTGACCACCTTCTCAGTTGTTAAGATCCTACTCATTAGTTGTTACTGGGAGTGAAACATGAAATCCAGTGATGTGGGAAATATCAGAAAGTATCACTAGGTGGTTGTCAAATTTGGCTTTGAAGTGTAATCCTGGCCTGGATTAGAACATACTAATTATTTTAATAGTTACACCAATGTAATTATTCATTTTTACAGGGATTTTGAGAGCTTAAAATAAGATCAACAACAAAAACCTATACACAAACTTCTGGCAGCTTTATAGTAAAAACCTAAAGCTGAAAACAACCCAAATATTTTCATCAGGTGGATAAAAAGAAAAATTGTGGTTGTTTACACTTGACTTAAAAGCCTAGAGTTTTCTTCAATAAAAAAGCTCTAAGTAATATTCTTTTAGTCCTTCATACAGATAGTTGACCTCTTCCCTTCATAAAACTATGTTTGAGGTAATAACAGAAAAGTAATTTCTACTGGCATGTAACTATAAAAACATTCTATTGGGGAGAAAATTATAACTTATTCCTATCAAGTTATATCTTTGAAATATGTTAAAATTTGGATCAACTACAGAAATTATGTATATACAAAACTACAAATGTACATCCACTGGATGTCCTTGGAAACCAACAAAACAAAACCATAGTTTCAAATATATTGGATGTGAACATAGGAGCAACAAGACTGATTCAAGATCTTAGTGAGAAATTTTAATACAAGGATTACTTACATAGATCCAGGTAGAGTTATGACCAAACTAGAACAGGCAAATATCAACCACCTCAGGAAACCATTATCCTCACCTGCAAAACTGAGGTAAAAGGGTAGAAAAGTGCTGCTAAGGGCCAATGAGAGTGATAATGATTGATGAAGACCCACTCAAGAGAAGCTACAGTCATGACAGTTTGGATGGAGGCACCAGAACCAGACACATGGCCCTGAAGCAGAAAGTCCTCTCATCCACCCCCATCTCCTCCCCGTACAACTCAAACGTCAAACCCAGCTGGATACCAGAGAGATCAGTCTTTTGGGGCACAGAGTATGGCAAGGAATGCCAGATGGTGGAAATATCTGGAAGAAATTTACAATAAACAGCATGTTCTGCTCTTGATCTACACACATCCACACAGAAGCCTTGAATGGAGCTTTTTTTCCTTGAGTCTTATTTTCTCATATCTTTCTGTATCTCTGATGACACTATATCATCTTATATATTTTACTAATTTCCTGCTTATTTATCTTTTCATGGCTTAGTCATCTCTTTATATCAATGCCTCTAATTTCCTGCGGCAGAAATATGCTGAGTATTGACCAAGTGCTCCAGTATTCTCAGATACAAGGGAAAACTATGATTTCCAGCCTTCCCTCTGAGTTACTGTGTTTGAATTACAGATAATGGACTGTGAGCAAAAAATGGTCTGTATCACATGTTTAAATTGTCAGCATCACGAAACGAAGGGTATGAATTCCTGAGCCACTAGGGACATTATGCACGAGAAATAAACTTTTTAATGTTGAACACTGGATTTTTGGACAAGCTAACATTAAATGCCATAACTTACACAACTCCTAAACTGTCTCATTTGAATGGCTAGTTTCCTCATTTCTTTTGTGAGCTATCTGACATAGAGCCTATTCCAATTGATATTTGATGTCCTGAATTAAATGCAATGCTCAGAAATCCAACAGGAATTTCTGAGCACAATAAAATGCTGAATTACTTATTTGGTAGAATGACGCTTCTTATGAAACCCCCAGGACAGTGCATCAAATAATACAGAAGAAAGCTACTCCCATTTGCCTCCCTTCCCACTTATGATTATCTTCATATTGAGAAGGCATACCTACCCAAGAACAGAAGATTGTCTACTGCTAAATTGTCAAGATGATAGAGAGTACTAAAGTATAAAAAACTCCATGAACTCAGAGGAAAGTTCTCAGATAAATTTAAAAATCATAATACCATTCTTCCCTTGACTCTTGAAGAATTTTCTTTAAAGTAGGTTAGGGAGATATAATTTAGAAGGAGAAATGGGAATACCACATATTACAGACAATATAAAATATATTTAATTTTCAATACCTTTGGTCAGAAGCTTGATTGCAATCAAATTGTTCCCACTATAAATGGTAGAGTTTCCATGATTTTCATCATGATCACGATTGAACTATCTCGATGACTTGGGCTGCAAACTGAACTTTGGGATTTGGTCTGAATAAAGCACCAGAATGCTTCTCCTTAATTCACATTTACTTTTTACTACAGGTAGAAATCTTACCATTACAAAAACTATCAGTTTATTTTCACTCACTGAAATCACTAACAATTATTGCTAAATAAAGCAACGTGTGTTTGGTCTAACTTATGAAATTAAAGCTATGTAAAATAACTTGTATATCACAATGACAGTATCTATCTCCCCCATTTTTATATGTATGTGCATCAAAGACAAATTATATTGTATTAAACATTTTATTAAAAATTACCCAACTGTAGGATGTCTGCAAAATGCATTTTTTTCATATTTGTAGATTGTATCGAGTTATAATTTTATTGCTTATCATGAAGCCACTTTTAAATGCAAACTTATGGTAAGTTAAATATATAGCTCACAACATATAACGCTTTTAATGTTTACTATTCAGTCAATAGAAGTATAATTAAGTGCTTAGTGATTTCTTCAATCACTTTATCTTCAATTGATAAGCCAATTTTAGATGGAAGCATTCAGAATCTTTAACAGCTGGCATCTATTACTTTTCAGTAAATTTAGTCTAATGTCTAAATGTTGTAGGTAAAATGGTCACCCAAAGAAGTCTAAATCCTGGGCGCCTGGGTGGCTCAGTGGGTTAAAGCCTCTACTTTCGGCTCAGGTCATGATCTCAGCATCCTGGGATCGAGGCCCGCATGGGGCTCTCTGCTCAGCAGGGAGCCTGCTTCCTCCTCTCCCTGTCTCTCTGCCTGCCTCTCTGCCTACTTGTAATCTCTCTCTCTGTGAAATAAATAAATAAAATCTTTAAAAAAAAAGAAGAAGTCTAAATCCTAATCCCTGGAGCCTTTGAATGTGTTATGTTGCATAGCAAAGGGAACTTTAAAGATTATATTAATTTTAAGAATTTAAATTAGGGAAACAATGGATTATCTAAGGTGAGTTCAACCTATTGAGATTTTTAAAAACAATTTTCTCTGGCAGGAGTCAGAAAGATGCATTACAAGAATCAGAAGAGATGCAGAAGAGGAAGGTAGAATGATTCCAAGAGGGAGAAATGTTTGACATATCACTGCAGGTTCTAAGACAGTCCCATTCTTATGGCACACTTGTAGGCGAGGTCTGTAGGAGATAGGGTGTTTTCTGGCTGACATTCAGATGGGAAACAATTTTCTCAGTCCTACAACCACAAGTAACCAAATTCTGCTAACAACCTAAATAAGTTTGGAAGCACTTTTTCCCCAGAGCCTAAAGGAAGGAACTCAGACTTGCTGACACCTAGATTTTGATCCTGTGGACTTGGAGCAAAGAAAGTGGCTGTGTCACACTGGGCCCAGATTTTGGACCTACAAAAATGATAATAAAGCTTTTTTGTTTTGTTGGTTTTAAACTGCTATGGTTATTGTAGATATACTGAATATTCTCACTCATCTTGGGCAACCATCTTGTTTTTTCCACTACCTAGGTGTTTAAGCACCAGTTTTTAAAATATATCTTCAGGTTACAAATATTAAAGAGGAAAGTGTATGTAGTGAATCAAATAAACATAAATCTGTATTTCAGAGCTAAGTGCTAACTATTATGAAATATCTTATTTCACTGTGTGAATGAATGGTGCTACTTTCAAGAATAATCCTAACTTGGGAGGAAGAATCAAGATGGTGGAAGAGTAGGAGACCTAAATTTTGTCTGGTCCCAGGAATTCAGCTACATAACTATCAAACCATTCTGAACACCTACAAAGTCAAGAGGAGATCGAAGAAAAGAATAACGGCAATTTTATGAACAGAAAAGTGACCACTTTCTGGAAGGTAGGATGTGCAGAGAAATGAATCCAAGGAGATATCTGGGAAGACAGACAGCTGGAGGAGGGAGCCTCTGTCAGCCAGCCACCAGCACATGATAGAGCAGCAGAGCACAACATCAGAAGTTTTAGAAGTCTGCTCTGCTGAGGGACATCACTCCAGTGGCTAAGCTGGGGTGGAACCACCTCAGGGTCAGTGTGGTCTCAGGAGTCTCAGAGTCACAGAAAGACCAGGGGTGTCTGAGTGAGGCAGAGCTCCCAAGTGTTGGAATGGGAAAATGGGCTACAAAGACAGAGCCAAGAAGTAGGCTCTCAGTCCAGGGTTGCTATAAAACATGATCCATGGCACAGTTGGGCCACTACTTTTCGAGCAGGGACCCAAGAAGCAGCAGATCCGGGGTGACTCCCCTCACCCCCCCCTCAGGAGGAGTGGCATGGGAGCAAACCACAGGAATCTGCTGGGTTTGGAATCTCCAAATGAGGTAATGTGCTAGAGACAGAAACACTTTAACACAGGCCAGGTAAGCACAGAGTGAGGCTAGAGACCAGGGAGAGGGGAGTGATGGACTGCTTTTCTCAGAGGGCTCACTGAGGAGTGGGGCCCCGAGCTCTCAGGAGAGAGATTGGGAGGTAGCCCATCCTCCAAAGCTGTATGGAAAGCTTTCAGGGAACAAAAGCTACCTAGAGCAAACCTGAGAAGATTATTTAGCATGGCCCCTGGCAAGGGCGGTGTAATTCCNTGGTGTAATTCCGCCTCTGGCAAAGACATTTGAGAATCACTGCAGCAAGCCCCTCCCCCAGAAGATCAGCAAGAACATCCAGCCAAGGCCAAGTTTACCTATCAATGGGAACAGCAAAACTCCAGCACTAGGGGAATACAGCACATAGAATTCATGGCTTTTTTTCCCCATGATTCTTTAGTCTTTCAAAGTTAATTTTTTAAATTTTCTTTGTTTTTTCTTTTCTATTTATTTTGAAATTTTTCTTCATTCTTATTTTAACCAACATCTTATCAATTCCTTTTTTAAAATCTCTTTTAATTTTCATTTATACACTCATATTCTATCCCTTCATTGTACTTGACCTTACTTTTGATATATATGTGTGTGTGTGTGTGTGTACACACACACACACACACACACATACACACACACAAATAAAAAATTTTTCTTTCTTTAAAAGTTTCTTGTAAAAAACCAAAATATACCCTAAATCTAGTGTATGGCTTTGTTCTAGTTTCCTGCCTGACCACATTCTCTTTTTTTTTTTTTACCCTTTCTTTTTTCAACCAACTTATCAATTCCTTTTCTACAATCTTTTCTTCACTTTCATCTTTACAGTCATATTTCAGCCCTTCATTGCTTTTACCCTTATTTTTGTATGCAAATTTTTCTTTAAAATTTTGGGAGGCAGTTTCTTCTAACAGACCAAAGTACACC
>LNAC01000133.1:1786033-1820363 GCA_002007465.1 Ailurus styani
ATATATATGTGTGTGTGTGTGTGTGTGTGTGTGTGTGTGTACACACACACACACACAAATAAAAAATTTTTCTTTCTTTAAAAGTTTCTTGTAAAAAACCAAAATATANGTGTGTGTGTGTGTGTGTACACACACACACACACACACACATACACACACACAAATAAAAAATTTTTCTTTCTTTAAAAGTTTCTTGTAAAAAACCAAAATATACCCTAAATCTAGTGTATGGCTTTGTTCTAGTTTCCTGCCTGACCACATTCTCTTTTTTTTTTACCCTTTCTTTTTTCAACCAACTTATCAATTCCTTTTCTACAATCTTTTCTTCACTTTCATCTTTACAGTCATATTTCAGCCCTTCATTGCTTTTACCCTTATTTTTGTATGCAAATTTTTCTTTAAAATTTTGGGAGGCAGTTTCTTCTAACAGACCAAAGTACACCCAAAATCTAGTGTGTGGCTCTGTTCTATTCACCAGCCTGATCATATCCTGTTGTTGTTTTTTTTCCTCTCCCTCCTCCGCTTCTGGTTTCGGGTTTCTTCAGATTTCTTTAGTGTATATTATTCTGGGGTCATTGTTACCCTTCTTTTAGCATTTTGTTCTCTTATTCATTTATTCTTCTCTGGACAAAATGGCAAAACAGAAAAACTCACCCCCCCCCCAAAAAAAAGAACAAGAGGAAGTACCACTTGCCAGGGACCTAATCAATAGGGACCTTAGTAAGATGTTGGAACTAGATTTCAGAATGACAATTAGCTGGGCTTGAAAAAAAGCATAGAAGACACTAGAGAATTGCTTTCTGGAGAAATANTTCCTGCCTGACCACATTCTCTTTTTTTTTTACCCTTTCTTTTTTCAACCAACTTATCAATTCCTTTTCTACAATCTTTTCTTCACTTTCATCTTTACAGTCATATTTCAGCCCTTCATTGCTTTTACCCTTATTTTTGTATGCAAATTTTTCTTTAAAATTTTGGGAGGCAGTTTCTTCTAACAGACCAAAGTACACCAAAAATCTAGTGTGCGGCTCTGTTCTATTCACCAGCCTGATCATATCCTGTTGTTGTTTTTTTTCCTCTCCCTCCTCCGCTTCTGGTTTTGGGTTTCTTCAGATTTCTTTAGTGTATATTATTCTGGGGTCATTGTTACCCTTCTTTTAGCATTTTGTTCTCTTATTCATTTATTCTTCTCTGGACAAAATGGCAAAACAGAAAAACTCACCCCCCCCAAAAAAAAAGAACAAGAGGAAGTACCACTTGCCAGGGACCTAATCAATAGGGACCTTAGTAAGATGCTGGAACTAGATTTCAGAATGACAATTAGCTGGGCTTGAAAAAAAGCATAGAAGACACTAGAGAATTGCTTTCTGGAGAAATAAAAGAACTAAAATCTAACCAAGTTGAAATAAAAAAGGCTATTAATGGAAGCTCTAACTGCTAGGATAAGTGAGGCAGAAGAGAGAATTAGTGATATAGAAGACCCAATGATGGAAAATAAACTGAGAAAAAAAAAGAGACAAATAACTACTAGATCATGATGGGAGAATTTGAGAGATATCATGCAACCAAACAGTATTAGATTAATTAGGATCTCAGAAGAAAGAGAGAGGGGGGCAGAAGGTCTATTGGAGCAAACTACAGCAGAGAACTTCCCTAATTTGGGGAAGGAAATAGGCATCAAAAATCCAGGAGGCACAGAGAATCCCCCTCAAAATCAATAAAAATAGGTCAACACCCCATCATCTATAGTGAAACTTAAAAGTCTCAGAGAGANGCAAAACAGAAAAACTCACCCCCCCCAAAAAAAAAGAACAAGAGGAAGTACCACTTGCCAGGGACCTAATCAATAGGGACCTTAGTAAGATGTTGGAACTAGATTTCAGAATGACAATTAGCTGGGCTTGAAAAAAAGCATAGAAGACACTAGAGAATTGCTTTCTGGAGAAATAAAAGAACTAAAATCTAACCAAGTTGAAATAAAAAAGGCTATTAATGGAAGCTCTAACTGCTAGGATAAGTGAGGCAGAAGAGAGAATTAGTGATATAGAAGACCCAATGATGGAAAATAAACTGAGAAAAAAAAAGAGACAAATAACTACTAGATCATGATGGGAGAATTTGAGAGATATCATGCAACCAAACAGTATTAGATTAATTAGGATCTCAGAAGAAAGAGAGAGGGGGGCAGAAGGTCTATTGGAGCAAACTACAGCAGAGAACTTCCCTAATTTGGGGAAGGAAATAGGCATCAAAAATCCAGGAGGCACAGAGAATCCCCCTCAAAATCAATAAAAATAGGTCAACACCCCATCATCTATAGTGAAACTTAAAAGTCTCAGAGAGAAAGAGAAAATTCTGAAAGCAGCTTGGGACAAGAGGTCTGTAACTTACAATGGTAGAAACATTAGATTGGCAGCAGACCTATCCACAGAGACCTGGCAGGCCAGAAAGGACTGGCATGATGTATTCCGAGCACTAAATGAGAAAAATAGGCAGCCAAGAACATATATTCAGCTAGCTCGTCACTGAAAATAGGAAAGATAAAAAGCTTCCAGAACAAAAACTAAAAGAATTTGCGAACAGAAAACCAATCCTACAGAAAATACTGAAAGGGGTGCTCCAGACAAAGAGAGAGCCGAAAAGTAACATAGACCAGAAAGGAACAGAGACAATATACAGTAACNAAGCTCTAACTGCTAGGATAAGTGAGGCAGAAGAGAGAATTAGTGATATAGACAAAGTGTCTCTAGACAAAGAGAGAGCCGAAAAGTAACATAGACCAGAAAGGAACAGAGACAATATACAGTAACAGTCACCTTACAGGCAATACAATGGCACTAAATTCATATATTTCAATAGTTACCCTGAATGTTTTTGGGCTAAATGCCCCAATCAAAAGACAGAGGGTACCACAATGGATAAAAAGAAACAAGACCCAGCAATATGCNTAGTGAAACTTAAAAGTCTCAGAGAGAAAGAGAAAATTCTGAAAGCAGCTTGGGACAAGAGGTCTGTAACTTACAATGGTAGAAACATTAGATTGGCAGCAGACCTATCCACAGAGACCTGGCAGGCCAGAAAGGACTGGCATGATGTATTCCGAGCACTAAATGAGAAAAATAGGCAGCCAAGAACATATATTCAGCTAGCTCGTCACTGAAAATAGGAAAGATAAAAAGCTTCCAGAACAAAAACTAAAAGAATTTGCGAACAGAAAACCAATCCTACAGAAAATACTGAAAGGGGTGCTCCAGACAAAGAGAGAGCCGAAAAGTAACATAGACCAGAAAGGAACAGAGACAATATACAGTAACAGTCACCTTACAGGCAATACAATGGCACTAAATTCATATATTTCAATAGTTACCCTGAATGTTTTTGGGCTAAATGCCCCAATCAAAAGACAGAGGGTACCACAATGGATAAAAAGAAACAAGACCCAGCAATATGCTGCCTGCAAGAGATTCATTTTAGACCCAAAGACACCTCCATATTTAAAGTGAGGGGGTGATAGGGCGCCTGGGTGGCTCAGTGGGTTAAAGCCTCTGCTTTCGGCTCAGGTCATGATCTCGGCATTCTGGGATCGAGGCCCGCATTGGGCTCTCTGCTAAGCAGGGAGCCTGCTTCCTCCTCTCCCTGTCCCTCTGCCTTCCTCTCTGCCTACTTGTAATCTCTCTCTGTGTGTCAAATAAAATAAATAAAATCTTTAAAAAAATTAAAAAAAATAAAGTGAGGGGGTGGGAAACAATTTAACATGCTAATGGACATCAAAAGAAAGCTAGGGTGGAAATCCTTATATCAAATTAGATTTTAAAATAAAGACTATAAGAGATGAGGAAAAACACTATATCATACTTAAAGGGTCTGTCCAACAAGATCTAACAATTGTAAATACCTATGCCCCTAACATGGGAGCAGTCAGTTATATAAGCCAATTAATAACAAAATCAAAGAAACACATTGACAATAGTACAATAATAGTAGGGGACTTTAACACTCCCCTCATGGAGTGTTAATGAAATGGACATCGTCTAAGCAAAAGATCAACAAGGAAATAAAGGCGTTAAATGACACACTGGACCAGATGGGCTTCACACATATATTCAGAACATCCAATCCCAAAGCAACAGAATACACATTCTTCTCTAGTGCACATGGAACATTCTCCAGAATAGATCACATCCTGGGTCACAAATCAGGTCTCAACCATTATCAAGTGATTGGGATCATTCCCTGCATATTTTTGGACCACAATGCTTTGAAATTAGAACTCAATCACCAGGAGAATGTAGAAAAGAACTCAAATACCTGGAAGCTAAAGAGCATCCTACTAAAGAATGAATGGGTCAATGAGGAAATTAAAGAAGAACTTTTAAAATTCATGGATTCAAATGAAAATTAAAAGAGAACTCTTCAAAGTATTTATGATGCAGCAAATGCCGTCCTAAGAGAAAAGTATACAGGAATACAAATCTTTCTCAAGAAATAAGAAATATCTCAAATACACTACCTACACTTACACCTAAAGGAGCTGGAGAAAGAACAGCAAATAAAGCCTAAACCTGGCAGTAGAAAAGATCAGAGCAGAAATCAATGAAATAGAAACCAAAAGAAAGAGAGAACAGAAAAATGAAACCAGGAACGGGTTCTTTGAAAGAATTAGTAAGATTGATAAACCCCTGGTCAGATTTATCAAAAAGAAAAGAGAAAGGACACAAATAAATAAAATCATGAATGAAAGAGGAGTGATCACAACCAACACCAAAGAAACACAAAAAATTATAAGTACACATCATGAGCAAATATATGACAGCAAAGTAGACAATCTGAAAGAAATGAATGGATTCCTAGAGATGTATAAATTATCAAAACTGAAAAAGGAAGAAGTAGAAAATCTGAACAGACCCATAACTGGTAAGGAGATTGAAGCAGTCATCAAAAACCTCCCAAAACACAAGGGCCCAGGGCCAGTTGGCTGCCCAGGGGAATTTTACTAAATATTTAAAGAATTAATACCTATTCTCCTGAAACTGTTCCAAAAAATAGAAATGGAAGGAAAACTTTCAAACTCATTTTATGAGGCCAGTGTTACCTTGATCCTAAAACCAGACAAAGACACCATCAAAAAGGAGAATTACGGACCAATATTCCTGATGAATATGGATGCAAAAATTCTCACCAAAATACTAGCCAATAGGATCCAATAGTACATTAAAAAGATTATTCACCACTACCAAGTGGGGTTTATTCTTGGGCTGCAAGGATGGTTCAACATCTGCAAATCAATCACTGTGATACAATAAGTTAATAAAAGAAAGAACAAGAACCATATGATAGTCTCAACAGATCAGGAAAAGCATTTGAGAAAGTACAGCATCCTTTCTTGAATAAAACTCTTCAAAGTGTAGAGATAGAGGGTACATACCTCAATATAAAAGCTATATATGAAAAACCCACAGTCAATATCATTCTCAATGGGGAAAACTGAGAGCTATTCCACCATGGTCACGAACATGGAACAGATGTCCACTATCACCAGTGCTATTCAACACAGTACTAGAAATCCTAGCCTCAGCAATCAGACAACAAAAAGAAATAAAATGCATCCAAATTGGCAAAGAAGAAGTCAAACTCTCACTCTTTGCAGATGATATGATACTTTCTGTGGAAAACACAAAAGACTCCACCCCAAAACTGCTACAACTCATACAGGAATTCAGTAAAGTGTCAGTATATAAAATCAATGCACAGAAATCAGTTGCATTTCTATACACCAACAACAAGGCAGAAGAAAGAGAAGTTAAGAAGTCGATCCCATTTACAATTACACCCAAAACCATAACATACCTTGGAATAAACCTAACAAAAGAGGCAAANAAGTCGATACCATTTACAATTACACCCAAAACCATAACATACCTTGGAATAAACCTAACAAAAGAGGCAAAGAATCTGTACTCAGAAAACTATGGAATACTCATGAAAGTAATTGAGGAAGATACAAAGAAATGGAAAAATGCTCCATGCTCTTGGATTGGAAGAACAAATATTGTGAAAATGACTATGCTACCTAGAGTAATCTACACATTTAATGAAATCCCTATCAAAATACCACCAACATTTTTCAGAGAAATGGAACAAATAATCCTAAAATTTGTGTGGAACCAGAAAAGACCCTGAGTAGCCAGAAGAATGTTGAAAAAGAAAACCAAAGTTGGTGGCACACAATTCCGGGTTGCAAGCTCTATAACAAAGCTATAATCATCAAGACAGTATGGTATTGGCACAAAAACAGACACATAAATCAATGAAACAGAATAGAGAGTCCAGAAATGGACACTCAACTCAATGGTCATCTAATCTTTGACAAAGCAAGAAAGAATGTCCAATANGGGTTGCAAGCTCTATAACAAAGCTATAATCATCAAGACAGTATGGTACTGGCACAAAAACAGACACATAAATCAATGAAACAGAATAGAGAGTCCAGAAATGGACACTCAACTCAATGGTCATCTANACAGAATAGAGAGTCCTGAAATGGACACTCAACTCAATGGTCATCTAATCTTTGACAAAGCAAGAAAGAATGTCCAATAGAAAAAAGCCAGTCTCTTCAACAAATGGTATTGAGAAAACTGGACAGCCACATGCAGAAGAATGAAACTGGACCATTTCCTTACACCACATACAAAAACAGACTCAAAATCGATGAAAGACCTCAATGTGAGATAGGAATCCATCCAAATCCTTGAGGAGAACAGAAAGCAACCTTTTCAACCTCAGCCGCAGCAACTTCTTCCTAGGAACATCACCAAAGGTAAGGGACACAAGGGGAAAAAGAAAGTATTGGGAATTCATCAAGATTAAAAGCTTTTGCACAGCAAAGGAAACAGTCAACAAAACCAAAAGACAATGGACAGAATGAGAGAAGATATTTTCAAATGACATATCAGATAAAAGGCTAGTATCCAAAATCTATAAAGAACTTATCAAACTCAATACCCAAAGAACAAATAATCCAGTCAAGAAATGGGCAGAAGACATGAACAGACATGTCTGCAAAGAAGTCATCCAAATGGCCAACAGACACATGAAAAAGTGCTGAACATCACTTGGCATCAGGGAAATACAAATCAAAACTTCAATGAGATACCACCTCACATCATTCAGAATGGCTAAAAGTAACAAGTTGGGAAATGACAGATGTTGGTGAGGATGCAGAGAAAGGGAAACCCTCCTACTCTGGGTGGGGATGCAAGCTGGTGCAGTCACTCTGGAAAACAGTATGGACATTCTTCAAAAATTTGAAAATAGAGCTACCCTATGACCCAGAAATTGTGCTATTGGGTATTTACCCCATTATAAATGTAGTGATCTGAATGGGCACATGCACCCCAATGTTTATTGCAGCAATGTCCACAGTAGCCAAAGTATAGAAAGAGCCTAGATATCTATCGACAGATTAATGGATAAGAAGATGCAGTATATGTGTATACACACACACAGACACACACACAGGAATATTATGCAGCTATCAAAAAAGAAATCTTGCTATTTGCAATGACATGGATGGAACTAGAGGGTATTGCGCTAAGTGAAATAAGTCAATCAGAGAAAGACAATTATATGATCTCACTGATATGAGGAATTTGAGAAACAAGACAGAGGATCATAGGGGAAGGGAGGGAAAATGAAAATAGATGAAAACAGAGAGGGAGACAAACCATAAAAGACTTGTTAATATCAGGGAACAAAGTGAGGGATGCTGCAGTGAAGAGGGGTGGGAGGGATGGGGTGGGAGGAATGGGTGATTGACATTGGGGAGGGTATGTGCTATGGTGAGTGCTGTGAGTTGTGTAAGACTGATGAATCACAGACCTGTACCCCTGAAACAAATAATATATTATATGTTAATTTAAAAAAAAAAGAACAGGGGTGCCTGGGTGGCTCAGTCGATTGAGCTGCTACCTTTGGCTCAGGTCATGATCCTGGGGTCCTGGGATCAAGTCCCACATCAGGTTCACTGCTCTGTGGAGAGCCTGCTTCTCCCTCTTCCTCTGCCTGCCACTCTGACTACTTGTGCTTTCTACCTCTTTCAAATAAATAAATAAAATATTAAAAAAAAAAAGAATAACCCTATCTAGTTTACTCTCCATGAAGATTATTCAGAAAATATTGAAATACCAACTTTAGTAAATATTTAAAGTGCAAAGTGCCATATATAGTAAATACTAAAAAAGTTATGAATTATATAATTGATTAAATATGACTTATAGCAAAGAGGTGAGCTAATTATTATGTAACATTTATTATACTGTAATTGACCATATTTAAGTTCACAAAGATCAATTTTAGAAAGTTGATTCAATTAAGTAAAATTGTTTAAAATTGTATACTGTCTAAAGATAATGTAAATACTTCAAATTTTATACATAACATTCTGTAATAATTAGAAGTATAGCTTTGACACCTAAAATAAAATTATAAACTATTATTAATATTAAAAATACGTAACTTTATATAGTTTCCTTTCAGGCTGTCAGTGTAATAGTATAATATTGGAAGTTGGCTTCCCTTTTCACAATTGAACATATGTTTATCTTAACAAATCCTTTATTTGGTAACAATCAGAGTTTATTGGTCAAAATAAAATGTTGTTTTGGCAAACATTTTCCAACAGAAATACCAGTTATTTCAGTGAAGTAAACATCTGCTTTAGGACAATTAGAATGGCAACATGTTTTTGGTCATGTCCTCTTCGTGAGCTTTTGCTAGAAATTATCCTAGGAGGATTGCCAATTAAAAATCCACAGTGATTTAAAAGAAGGTGGGCAGAATTTTAATATCTCAGAAAATAAAAACAAGTTTTCTTAAAAACACTTGACTAAACAGGAACCAAAGAAGATACTTAGATGGCAAATAAGCATATGAAAGGATGCTCAACATCTTTGGTCATTAGAGAAAAGCAAATTAAAACATGTATTTAAATGGCTGCAATTCCAATAATGTCAATACAAAATGCTAATAAAGATGCACAGCAAGAACTCACACTTGCTCCTGGTAGGAACGCAAAGTGCAGCATTTTGTAAGAAGCCCTTTTAATAAACAGTTGACCCTTGAACAATATGAGTTTGAACTGCATGGGTCCACTTACAAGCAGATTTTTTCAATAAATTTTTAATTCAATAAAAATAAGTTCACTAAATTTTGAATTTTAATTCAAAAAATTTCAGTAGTCTAAATGTGTTTTTTCTTCCCTATGATTTCTTAATATTTTTTCTCTAGCTTACTTTTATTGTAGAAATACAGTATATAATACACAGAAGACACAAAATGTTTTAGTCAACTGTTTATGTTAGTTGCTAAGACTTTTTTTAAAAAGATTTTATTTATTTGACAAAGAGAGATCACAAGTAGGCAGAGAGGTAAACAGAGGGAGAGGGGGAAGCAGGCTCCCTGCTGAGCAGAGAGCCCGATGTGGGGCTCCATCCCAGGACCCTGAGATCATGACCTGAGCTGAAGGCAGAGGCTTAACCCACTGAGACATCCAGGCATCCCAGTTGCTAAGACTTCTGTTCAACAGTAGGCTATTAAATTTTTTTGGGGGGGGTCAAAGTTATAACATGGATTTTCAGCTGTGCGGGGGGAAGGGTTGGGTACCCCTAGCGATCATTGTTCAAGAGTCAACTGTATTTAACATAGGACCNCGCGATCACATTGTTCAAGAGTCAACTGTATTTAACATAGGACCCAGCAATTATGCTCCCACATATTTCATCCCACTGACTTGAAAACTTAGGTCCACACAAAACATGAATGTTTAGTGCAACTATACTCGCAATTGCTAAAATGTAGAAGCAACCAAGCTGTCCTTCAGAAGGTAAATGGCTAAAGAAACTGTGGTACACCTACACATTGGAATATTAATCATTAATGAAAGATGAAAGAGCCACAGATGAGTCCTAATGATACCATGCTAAGTGAAAGAAATTAGATCAGAACAATTACATAATATGCAGACTCCCTGACATGGGATCTGGCAAATATGAAATTAGAAATACAGATGACAGATGAGTGTTGGGAGTGGGGAGTGTTCAACTAGGAGAAATCAGGGACTTTTTAGAATGGTAGAAACAACCTGGATGGTACCGTGATAGTAGATACATGATACAATACAATGCAATACAATGAACAGAAATATACAGAATTAGAGCTTACTTTATGCAAAGTAAAAATCAACCAGGAAGTCTGAGGATGCCAAGATGGAAAGTAAAATGTGTTAGAAAAATAGAACTTTATTACAATACATAAATTATATGGCCTAATTTATTTAAAGTTACTTACTAGGTATATTTTCCACTACAGAAACTCAGTAATAAAAAAAATGTGTTTGCTATCAAAAATCTTGCATCTGTTTAAATTACCAAAACAATTATGAAAGGAATACATTTTATCTGCTTTTTTCATTGGTAACTTTCAACCAAAATTATAATTACCACGTAATATTATAGCTCTCATAGAGAAACTATTTTCTATGCTTTATAGAGCTCTAACACTGATGGCTTCGTGCATTTGAAGATTTCAGACAAAAGTTTAAAGTGTCCCTTAATGAGTTTCACTAGTTCTACATGCAGCATGTTTGAAGTTGCTGTCTCAGACAACTTTCACATCAGCTTTAATGACCATAGGATTCAAACCCTAGCTTGAACCCTTTTTGATGCTTTATTGATATGTCTAGTTCCCCAGAGGGAATAAGAAAAAAACAGGACCCTATGCATCCAAGACAAAATAAATCAGAATTTCAAGCAGGTTCGGATTATAACATTTTATCATGGAGTGAATTTCAGCCTGGAAATAAACAGTCATAGCTACTACTTCAGCAGAAGGACTGCCAAAGGATGCAGGTAAAGCCACTCTGCCACCCTTTCCCTAAACATGCCCTAACTCAAAGAGCAAGCTCAGATCTTGGACTGAGTACAATTCAGGGAATTAATATCATTCGCCTTCCATCAGTAATCCAAAAGTAAAGCAGATCTATATATTATTTGGGCAATGTACAGTTTAAAGGTACATTCAAAACCTTTGCAACTGTCACCATGATCTGGTGTCCTGAAATTTCCATTTAATCACATAAGAATGAATGTTGTGAATGAGAAAGGCAAAATATCTTCAAGCCTATGAAACATAGAATCATGCAGTAATTTCTGGATTCTTCCTACATACTGGAAGAGTAAAATAATCACTTATATAGTCTTTATTTTTTAAGCACTTTGAGAACAGAAGAGAGGAACTTGTCCCAAGATGCTCCTTCATTTATTCATTTTAAAGGCATATTATTCCAAAAACTATTTAAAATTTCTTATCATTGGGAAAAATATACATATTCTAGGGAAAAAGCCTTAAATTTCCTTGATCATTTCATTCTATGAATTTTAGTTTTTAAGCTACTGAGTAGATCCTGAAGTTAAGAATATTTTTAAAAAAATCATTCCTCCAAAATACTATCTTATATTTATTGGTAATATTATTACTACATATAATACATAAACACTATCACCTGAGTGCCCTTGCAATATAAAATACACCAATGCTATCAACACTTTAGTCAACCATCTGGGTGCATAGAGTGCATAGATTCCTGACTCAGGGTAAATCAGTTTGATTGATTGTATTGGATGTATGGTGTCTTTTCAACATAGCTCAGGTGACTGATGTTTAGAAAATGCATTAGACAACAGACAAATCCTATTTACTTTCAATCAAGTAACACACCTTTATTGTGTAAAGGTATCAAAGAGTAGTCTTAATGTTGCTTTTTCTCCAACTACTGCTTTAACTTCAACCCACACATCTTGATATGCTGTTGTATTTTTTCATTGAGTTTAAAATGTTCTTTTCTTTTCAAAATGATTTATGTGTATAATTTAATGTCTAAATATTTACACGTTTTGATACACACTTTCTTATTACTAGTTTATTTGCATTATGGGCAAAGCACATATTTTGTATAATTTCAATTGTTTTAAATTTGGTAGTTTGTTTTAGAACCCAATATAGGGTCCATTTTGTGATGTTCCATATGCACCTCCAAAGAATATATATTTGACTCTTCTGGGGCTACATATTCTATAAAATACCAGTTGGGTAATGTTGGTTAATATGGTTATACATGGTTTTTCATTCACTGCTATTTTTCTCCACTTGTTCTATCAATTAACAAGAAAAATGCTGAAATGTCCAAGTGTGGATATATATATTCAATTCTGCTAGTTTTTGTTTTATGTAGTTTGAAGCTCTTTTCTTAGTTGCATACACATCTAGGACTGTTATGTCTTTTTTGGTAAACTAACCCTGTTTTCACTGTTTAACATACGTCTTTCTACCTCAGGTATTTTCCTTATTTTGAAGTTCAATTTACCTGATGATAAACACATTCAAGATTTCTTTAGCCTGTACATATCATTTTCCATTCCTTTACTCTTAAATGATCCTAAATTATATTCAAAGTGGGGTCTTGGGAACAATGTATAAGCCCATCAACAGTGTCCATGTGTTGTGCTTAGGTAATTTACGTTTAATTGTTGGTATGGCTGGATTTCAGTCTGTCTTTGTTTTCTCAATCTCCACTGTATTCATCCTTCTGTTTCATTTTTCCTGCCTCTTTTCAATTATTCTTTTAAATCTCATTTAATATGGCTATTTTTACAATATTTATTTGAATTGTGTTTTTTAGTGGTGATATAAGGATTAAAACACATATGGATGGGTTATGGACATTGGGGAGGGTTTGTGCTTTGGTGAATGCTGTGAAAGATGTAAGCCTGATGATTCACAGACCTGTACCCCTTGGGCAAATAATAAAAATAAAATTAAAAAAAAAACCACATATGTCCAACTACTCAGTCTACTTAGATGTAGTATTTTACAATGTCAAGTGAAACATAGAAACTTTAAGTACCGTACCTTAAATTGTAATTGTCATATGTACATTCTTACACATTCAACATCTTTCAGATAAGGTAATAATTTTGTTTTCAACAATCATTTTTAAAAAGAAAATATAGTCTATTACATTTATCAGACATGATAATTGTTGCTTTTAATTCTGAAGTTCCAAGTTCTCCTACAAAATTACTTCCCTCTGACTGAAGAACTCCATTCAGCATTTCTACTAGAACAGTTTTGCTTGCTACTGATTAATTCACCTATTATTGTTGTCATTATTTGCTTTGTGTTTAAATTTTAGAATGTCTTTTCCATCATCTTTCTTTCAAAAGGATATTTTTGCTGGATAGGATGCTGAGGTTTGCCATCACTTATTTTCTTTCTTTCTTTTTTTTTTTTAAAGATTTTATTTATTTATTTGACACAGAGAGAGAGAGATCAGATCACAAGTAGGCAGAGAGGCAGACAGAGAGAGAGAAGGAAGCAGGTTCCCTGCTGAGTAGAGAGCCCGATGCGGGCCTCGATCCCAGGACCCTGAGATCATGACCTGAGCCAAAAGCAGAGGCTTTAACCCACTGAGCCACCCAGGCGCCCACTTATTTTCAATATTTTAAAAGCATTGTTACACTGTATCCTGATATTTTTTGGATGAGAAATATGCAATCATCTGTTATCAATGTTTATTCATAATGTGTTTAAATCTTAGTTTTCCTTTAAGTATTATCTTTACACCTTAAATTTTCACCTGCTTAGTTCCAATGCATCTAGCTATGCCATTCTTTGAATTTATTTGAAATTGTCTAAGATTCTTCAAAGTGTAAATAATTTCTTTAAATGTGGAATGTTTTAATCCATAATTAAAAATATTTTTTCTTTACTAACATTTACTCTTTACTTCAGAGACTCCCAAATACGAATGTAAGACCCTTTGATACTGTCCTACAATGTCTTTGAAGATTTTTGTGCTCCCTTTATCATACATGTGCATATATATATATATATATATATATATATATATATACACACACTGCTCAATGCTCAAGTTTACTGATTTTGACATTTTCATTGCATTCTTGAGAATAAACAGTTGAATTATTTTAATTATTGAATTTTTCAGTTCTCTACTAAGCTTTCTGCCTTTCTATTAATTTGAAGTATTTTTGCCTATATTGAATACAGCATGGTTATAATAATTCCTCTAAATTTTGATAATTTTAAAAACATTTTTTTAAGATTTTATTTATTTGACAGAGAGAGAGAGAGATCACAAGTAGGCAAAGAGGCAGGCAGAGACAGTAGGGAAAAGCAGGCTCCCTGCTTAGCAGAGAGCCCCATGTGGAATCGATCCTAGGACCCTGCAATCATGACCTGAGCCAAAGGCAGAGAGAGGCTTAACCCACTGAGCCACCCAGGCGCCCGAAAATTTTAAAAACTTTCTAAAGTTTGTTAATTATTCTTTCCCTTGAGAGTTGTTTTCCTGGAGTTTTCCCAAGGAAATTTTAATTATATCCTGGGCAGTTTCTCTGTTTTATGATGCAACTTTGAGTCCTGTTAGTATCTTTTGAAAAATTTTGATTTTCTAAAAAATTTATTAAGGCAGGAAAATTAACCTGGTTAGATTCATACCACAAACCTTTCTGTGGGTTTTGTTCCTGGTAAGTTTTCAAAGATTTCCAATGTTACTTGGGTGTGCCACACATGTGCACTACCCAGGGCCCTGTGTAGTGGAGACTGAACAGTGTTCTGGACCACAGTTCAGTTCTTAAAAGCCAATCCTTTATCAGTGTTGGGTCAGTTTCAGGGAAACACCACTCAGGCCTGAACTCAGGACTTTGTACACAGATTTAGGAGCTTTCTTTCTCTAGCTCTCTATTCTTCATGCTTTTCCCTTTTCCTCAATGTCCTTCTGCCAGGTAATTCTTTTCCTAATATGCTGGCGTTTTTTTGTTTTGTTTTGTTTTGCTTTTCCCTAATTGACCGAAATTTTAATTTACACATGCCATTACACACTTCCTGCTAACTTCACAATATGATTGAGGGTCCTCATATTTAAATAAATATCAATTCTTGTGACACTCTTCTAAATACCTTCCCATTCCCATTATTTAATGAAAGAGACATGTGCAACTGTTCACTGTTTTCCCTTCTCCCTCTCCCACAATCTTTACAGGCCTATGTCATCTATAGCCTTTCTTCTTACCACTCCAGTAAATATGTCCTCAAGGAACACTAACTCTATTTCTAAAGCAAAAAAACCTTGACTACTTGGCAAAATTCAACACCACCAAACTTCTCCAAACTTCCTCTTCAATTATTTTGCATATTGACCTGGCCTTTATTTTTTTAGGAAGGGAGGTGTAATGTCTATTTCCACCCCAAACTTTTCAATCTTTTTCTCCAATTGCTCATTTTGAATCTTCTGTAAGTCTGCAATTGACCCTATCTTAACCTTCACAGTCTAACGAATTCAATTAACTTTCATATTTTTCAAATTTAAAGCTTCAACCCAAATCTCACAAATTAAGGCAGCAAGAGATTGATTTCTACTTGCAAATTTATAAGACTTTTACCTCAGTGTGTCCAGGATTGGAATTTATCTTCTCTCTCAATTATTTTTCAATAGATTTAATTGGCCTCTAGCTTAATCTGCACAATATTCATCCATTTGCCAATGCTAGCATCTACGGCATCCTTTAAGTTTTTGTCTGATCTTATTTTTAATCAAAATCCCGAAATAATATTCATATCAATCTAGTTCTCTCCATCTCCACTGTCTTACGGTTGCAGATAGCTATCATCTCTCTGGCTCACTACTTCTACAATAACATCATAACCACTTTCCCAGCTTTTAATCATTCTCCTCCCTTCCTGTAGGAAGAGTAATTTTTTCCCCTTAAATTCCTATTTGAAAATGTCACCCACCTAATTAAAACCCTTTGGTAGTTAGTCATCCCTCTTCAGATAATGCCCAAACAACAAAAATTCTACAAGTGATTACATAACTTGATTTTGGCTCTTCTCTCTAGACTAATTTTTATCCCCCACTTCATCCGTCTATAATAGAAGCATACCAAACTTCCTTCACACTTATTAACATTCCTTGTTTCATATAAACTCTAGGTCTTCGTGCATGTTCTTTACCTTGGTATATTCTTACCCATGACACTGAACACTGGTTATGAACCTGCTCCTCCCTTCATATCCCAGGCCCAAAGTTAAAAGGCTTTGCATTTCAGTACACTCTGTATATGCAGTGCTTTATATATTCTCTGATATACAGGTAATATTTTGAATAATAAAGGAGAGAAAGAGCAAGAGCTCTTAAGTCAAGACATATCTGTCATTTTTTAAAAATTTTAATATTTTCATTGTTATTAATTATACACTTTCCATTTATTTCACTCTGGTCCCTTTTTACAAAGTTAAAGTCTGGTTTTCAGAAAAATTTTTAAGAAAAACTCTTTAAATTCCATCTTAAAAGTTTTTTTCCTTCTCATAATGAAACCTACTTTAACCGAAACCTACTCCTTCCCATGTAAAATAACTATTTTTATATCCTTCTATTAGACAAGTGTACAAATTCACTTTTTTAATTTAATACCATATCTCAGCACTTAATTTCTTCTTCTAATAGTTTGAGCACAAAATGCTTGTTTGCATTTTTTTCTTTCCTCTCCTTTTTCCTGTTAGACTTTCAATGTGGGTGTATTAATCATTTTAGACTCACTCATTGACTTCATATTAGTAATAACACTATAAAGTTAAGACTTTTAAGTACGAAGACAAGATATTTCATAGAACGAAAATTTATTTTGCACACACCCCAAAGAGGAAGATCTGTTAAAATCCCACTACTGCCTCCCGTACCTCCCCAAAACCTAAAAACTGAATTCCAAAAATGAATTCCAAAGTAACACATTTCCCCATTCATTTAACAAATACCTATTTAATACGTTTGCTACCACAATAAAAACTAGAGACACATAAATGCAAACAGCATCACTATCATTTACATAAGTTAGTGAAAGAGACCATTAATGAAGCAGATTAAAATATAACACAGGTAAGTGGCAGATTGCAAGACATAGAAGGCTCTTATTTAACATCTTAGAGAACATTTTAATGTTACTGAAGCTTGAAGAAGGAACACAATTTTCCAAACAAAAATTTTTAGTTCATCCTAAACAAAAACATCACAAAGAATAAATACAGTGTTTTAGGGAGACTGTCTGCTGACCTTCCTGCCAAAGTAATTACCAAAGGAGAAGCTATGCAGAGAATGAACAGAAAGGCAATATACAAATGATCAAAGATCTTTTGCCAAGCTAAGAAGTTTGCTTTAGATTACAAAAAACTATTAACTGAATTGGTCAGATTTTCAGAAAGCACCTGGAAGTTCATATGTTTGAATACCTAAGAAAAACTAATAGAAATGTTTTACCTCCTATAAGTCAATTAGTATATAAATTATACCAATTCAATAAAGTGTTACTATTATTCCATTTTAAAGATGAAATTATAAGCCACAAATATTGAGTAATTTGCTTCAGTGCATATAGTTGATAATAAATTAATACAAGATACAAATTTAGGCTCCACAAGGTATCACATGTAACTACTGAATTACATAAAGAAGAAAATTTAACAGAAAAGGAAATCCATCAACTAGGGAAAATAAAAACAATAGGCACAACTCAAGATGAAGAAACTGTACGTGTGTTTCTTAAATTCTTATTTGCCTTTGGGTCAAATCTGCAAAGGGGAGAAGCTAGGTCTTTTAAAAAACGAAGATCACATAAAGAAAGACATTTTAGCTGATCTACATTTGATGATACTGTCTCTTGTAAGCATTCCACTGTAATATTTTTTTGTGTAATTATTAGATGAAAAACAGATTGCTGATATTACCCTCTGTGATGGGACTCCTTGCTGCTGCAAATGGAAAGAGATTTTTTGAATTAATTGAAAACACAGCTTGATGTCCCATCCAGTTTAAATACAGAAATTCAATGCACAGAAAAATAATAAATAAATAAACTATGTTAATGTGGGAAATTGAGATAAATTGGTAGAAGAGAATTTTGAATTATAGCTGTTTTATCAACTTCCAGTTACCTCTAAACATACTATCTGTACAATATATTACTGATAATATGAAGATTTATTCTTAAGTGAACATTCATCATTTGGTGCAAACATTCAAATCAGCACTGGCACACAATGTCTAAAGTGACTGGGAATGAATTCTGATTCTGCTAGAATCTGTATGTAAATAATAAGTAGTAGTCATGCTTTCTTTTATAGTACGTCACTTGATACAAACAAATCATCTTTCTGGGAAGATACCTTTATTACTCCCATTTTTCAAGTGATAAAACTGAAATGTGGCGACATTAAGAATGCCAAAAAAACTAATGACTATTTGGTGACAAAACGAGTAACCATATCTGTGACAATGTGACTTAATGACCTCCCTACCTCTAAATGCATCCAAGATTTTTGAAACAGGCACTCTTCTATGTGCTAAGAAAAAAGTCAAGGATTGTAGCTGTATAACTCACATTTGCTAGACAGATACAGGAAATAAACAAAGAAATAACTATATGTTTTATATGCATAACTAAGGTATATGCAGGTTAAGAAAAAAGTTGTTTGGGGAGGTTGTTATTACCCATAGAGTGGTCAAAAAAAAGCTATTCAAGGAATTCAAAGTGAAATGAAATGAGTGAACCACAAATACATTGTTTTCATATCCTATACATTCCCTCACATGTTCCACAGCATATTATTTAACATATATTTTGCATATACACATATATATGCATATAAACTCATGAAAACCTATATATGTATATATGTACAAAAATATAAATATATGCATATGTATAGTTTTTGTAATTTTAAACACAGTATCATAAGTAAACTTGAAATTCCCTCAGGCAAAGAAACAAATTATTCCAGAATCAAAATAAATTTATAATTATTCTAACCTTCATTCTGACATAACAAAGATAAAAGTAGACATATGGAAAAAGTTGTTTTATTGACCAAAAATATAGTTTTAAATAAGTATCAGTATGAATATTAATTAGAAGATACGATGACTGTACATGATACATAGTATCCCTATATATGCCCACATATGTGTGTTTGTGGCATATCTAAGAATATGCACACAAATCCTATATACACATACATATGTGTAGTACATAAGCATAGTATCTACATATAATAATTCTATTCCCACAACCCCAGAACGTCAACCCACAACCCCAGGCATCTTTGTCAGAGAAATTACCAACAAGTTATTACCCCATTCCTGACTATCCAGCCAAACCCTTAATTTCTGATCGTAAGTGGGAAGGTATATATATCTGACTTCTTCACATTCAGTGAACAAATACATGTATTGATGACTACGCTAATATCTTGTAGGGATGTTTTTGATGCTCCTGCAGCCTGTTGCTACTTGAAATAAAAATACTGGGTAGGGGGTGCCTGGGTGGCTCAGTAAGTTGAGTGTCAGGCTCTTGATTTCAGCTCAGGTCACCTCAGAGTCCTGGGATCAAGCCCTGTGTTGGTCTCTGTGCTCAGTGGGGAGTCCGCTTGGAATTCTCGCTCTCTCTTCTCCCTCTGCCCCTACACACAATTCCCCTTTCTCTAAATAAAGAAAATCTTTAAAAAAAATACTGCATAGAATTCAGACTTAAAAATTGAGAAATATTAAAACAAACAAACAAACAAACAACAACAAAAAACTCCTATGAGAAAATAGATGTGCATTGAGGGGAAAGGCCAGCAGCTAGGAATGGATCCTACAGAAGTGTTTCAAACACACTTACAAAATTGGTGCCTGAGGAACTGTTCCTGCTCAGTCAGGAGCATATATGCCATTTTCAACTTACCAACATACTGTTACTACACCAAAGCCTATAATGTGATAGATTACTTACAATTTATAATGGCACATCAGGCTATATGAGCACCTTACGTCCCAAGGACAGGTATTAGGTTCCAAAGCCTGGCAGCTAGCTATGGAGCGCATCTCAGGCATCTGAAGAACCCAAATGCCTAGGGATCTCCTTTGTGACTCTTCTGCTGGCAATTTCAGAGGTTTAATATGGCATTCCTATTTAGGCATTCCTATTTATTAAAGTACAACTGCACCCGCTGGGTTTTGAAAAACCAGTCAAGGAGAGAATTTTGCATTCTACCCTGGAATTGTTGCAGAATGTTTTCTTGCTCTGGGTCCCTCTCAAACTCTACAGCCTCGTGCATTACTTGAATGCAATGTGTGCTGCCCCTAATATTTAATGGGTCCAACCAAGCTTTTTAGGTCTTTAGTGATAGGTTGTATATGTAATAGCAACCTGGGTCCCAATTTGAAGAGTGTACCATAACTAATTTTTTAGACTATTAGAACATTGTAAATTTTATTGAAGTGGAAGGGCCCTGAATTTTCACAAGATTGCTTACCCTTCTGGCAGGTACGTGTCCTAACTGATTTGCTCCCTCCTCCTCAAGACTCATTAACATGCTGTCATCAATAGATAATCTGTGTTGTACTCTGCATTATGTAAAGGAACTCAAGACCTTTCCACTACTCTAAGCAGAGAGCATGAAAATTAATATACACCTGAAGCAAGACCATGAAATGTATTGTTTTCCTCTCAGGTAAAAGAAACTACTACTAGTAGTCCTTCTTAATTAGTATAATGCAAGTAACAATTGCCAGATCAGGGGCTTAAGTCACGCAGACCTTGTTCCAGTAAGGATATCACACTTAAAACTTCAACTGAAATAAGGACCAAGTAAAATTTCATTATAATTTACAGCCATTTTTGGAGATTAATAAACACTCCAAATAGACTTAATGTGCCAGTTGAGAATGTGACAAACCACAATCTTTTTCAAAGTTGTTTTCTTTAATGGTATTTATTGAATCTACCCAAAGATACAATATTTTTTTATCAGACTAGTTTAAAAAAAAAAAAGACTACCAAAGGGCTTCCGCATAGTAGTCCCTACCCTAACAGCTGTCAACCCATTTGCTGGAAAGCCAATATAGGATTACCATAAATTTATTCCATCTATACGATTGACGATTAGTTCCATGAACCAAATGGCCTATCCTGTGCAAGATTTCCATTCAAACTTAATTACTTGAGGCCTATAAAACTTCACTTTGATTGGCGGTCCGCAGTCACGTACTGAGTACCCAGGGACTCATAAAACTTATATCTATTAAAACATGAATAGTTTTATTTATTTATATTTTTGGGGGGGATAGTTTTATGTTGGTAAACTTTTTTTTAAGATTTTATTTATTTATTTGACACACAGAGAGAGAGAGAGAGAGAGAGAGAGAGAGAGAGAGAGAGAGAGAGAGATCACAAGTAGGCTGAGAGGCAGGCAGAGAGAGAGGAGGAAGCAGGCTTCTGGCCGAGCAGGGAGCCCCACGCAGGGCTTGATCCCAGGACCCTGAAATCATGACCTGAGCCAAAGGTAGAGGCTTTAACCCACTGAGCCACCCAGGCGCCCCAATATTGGTAAACTTCTCAGAATTAGCCACAGTTTCTAATAAACATAGCCTACAGGATTTACAATTTCAAATGTGCTTGAGTTATTCTACTATCTAAATTTAAGTCAGATTTGTGCCTTGAGATTTAGAAATTATATATTTATTTAACCAAATACTTTGGTACATTGTTTATATATTTCATGTCTTAGTAAACTTGAGATCATTTAATCACCCCCCAAATCTCTGCGGTTTAAATTGTTCTTTACCTGCTTGTCTCTGCTTCCAAATATAATAGATTTACCCCCTTTATCGGTAGAGATTACAGATAAAAAGAAAGTCTCCCTCACTCCAAAATTACCACTGAAATTAGGGCTATCATCTTCATAGCAGCATCTCCTGGCATTAGCCCCTCCTAAAGAGTCCAGCAATCACAGAGCGTTTTTTGGAAGCTGGTCTTTCCTCACTAAGGCATTTCTTAAGTGTTTAATGAGGAATATTCTGGGTCTTGAGATTGTGCCAGTCTGTATATGTGCAGGCCTTTCATAAAAAATGCACTTCTTTTCCACTGCATTTCCATTTCATCCATCCCTTTACATTACAACAGAGAATTTGACACCCTAACCTCAGTGAGGAACAGCCACTATTGAGTTCAGCTTTCAATCAGACCACCACAAATTCTTTCAGCCACTTCCAACTACTTAAATATATAAAACCCAGATCTGATAAGTTACCTATAAAGATAAATTTCTTCCATCATTATATTTTATCCTCCTTACCCTAGCATCTTTAAAATCCAATTTTACACATTTTCTCCTTAAGCCTCCATAAATACAAATTAGCAAAAATACTATCTTTTCCCATGTCACATGTCACACTTGAAATCCTGCAGCATATTATGATTCTAGTTATACATGAGATGGTAATTTGAAGTAGTGGATCTTCAGAAGAATAAACATTCTCTTTTACAATCTTCCCCCCCACCCCAGATTTGAGAGAGAACACATACGCTTGAGCGGGATTGGGGCTGAAGGAAAGGGAGAGAGAGAATCTCAAGCCAACTCACCACTGAGTGCAGAGCCCCAAGGGGGGCTAGATCTCAAGACCCTGAGACCATGACCTGAGCCAAAACCAAGAGTCAGACATTTAACTGACTGAACCACCCAGGGGCCCCTCATTTACAATCTTTTTAAGATAAAAAAAAAATGGGTAGCTTCCATTGAAAATGAAGACTTGGATAACTTGTAGAATCATTTGAATCCATTTAAGTCATGAATCCTCTTCTTTACAAAAGAGTCTTAGTATTTATATTAAACACTTGAGAAATCTCTGGCTTCAGCTTACACTGTAATTCTGCAAAATACTTAATTACTTTTGGATATAATTTTCAGTTGCGTATACTTTACAGCTACAAGAGGTCACCACAGGAGAACTCTGTTTCTATCAATGTGACTTGAAAGTTGGAAATTTCATTTCCCGAGCTTGTCCTTTCCTATTCTGTAAATTCTGCAGTTCAGGTATGTACCATCCTGACCCATTCAGAGCTGCCATCACGAACACTCACCTACAGGAACAGTCACACGTCTCACCAAAGCCTTATCTTTCTCAGGCACTTCATCCTAAGTGGCCAGAGATGATAATTTCATCCAGATGCCAAGGCATGCCATATTTCCAGCAGACCTTGTTCCATTTTAAAGAAACTCAGGATGGAGCCAAGGACAATCTCACAATCCCCTCTGTGAGACTCTATTTCCTAAAAACTTACTGTATCCATTATTGTTTCAATCATGGTACAATTAAAATACACAAAACAGGGGCACCTGGGTGGCTCAGTCATTGAGCGTCTGCCTTTGGCTCAGGTCATGATCCCAGGGTCCTGAGATGGAGCCCCACATCAGGCTCCCTGCTGTGCGGGAAAGCCTGCTTCTCCCTCTCTCACTCCCGCTGCTGGTGTTCCCTCTTTCACTGTATCTCTCTCTGTCAAATAAATAAATAAAATCTTAAAAACAAAAACAAAATACACACACACACACACACACACAAACCACACTGTGTGAAGTAGGACCATTATGATGAGTCAACTGTGTATTTATCTTCCTAAGTCCACACTCAAGGACCATCACATGGGTAGTATGAAATCTGTCATGATGGGAAACAGTCACACCTCAGAAATGAGCAAATTGTAAAAATCATGGATCCGTTTGCCCCCCCTTACCAGAGAGCCAGTTAAAAATTTACCATCACAGCACTGCATTTATGGATTTAGAGAAGATGAAGTTTAACACGTGGAATTGATTAAACATGTATTCGATAGCTAAGAGTAAAATGGTTTCTTTAGTGTTATCTAGAAAACAGAAATTACAAGAACAAGTTGCAACCCCCTCCTGGTAGGAAACTTAAAACAGATGTTATTATGAGAGGCCAGTGGCAGAAAGAAGCTGTGCAATGAGGTGGGTCCTAGACCTCTAAGTTGTTCTACCAAAGAGAAAGAGAGAGGTCGTGGAGGGGATTCTGCCATGTGAAAATAGCCTGCTGGGACCGCAGACAGGCTAGTCTATTTCTCAGCAGACTGGGAGAGTGATTTGGGTGGAATTCTACCTTGATAATAACTCATGCTTGTTTGCTCTTGATACCAGTGAGTAAGCCCAGTGATGCTGGCTGGGGCTGCAAACAACTCTGGAGATTAATGGAAACGGACAATTGTCACTAAAGGAATACTGACAGCAACTTAGAAATATAGTCTCCTTCATTCTTCTCATCATCTGATCTCCTCCGAATGCTTATTAGTTGACCCTAACAGAAAGCCAGCTCGTCAGAGAAATTGGGAAGTATCATTTGCAAAGGCAAAGTGTAGGAAACCAAATTTGAGTATAAGAAGTAGGTAAGAATCCAGAACATGTAACTTATGCATCTTACAAAAAGGTTTAAAATTTTATACTGAGGGCACTTGAAGAGACATGAAAGGCTTGAAGGTCAGGGAATGAGCTAATCAAATACTTCGGAAAAATCGCCTGGCATCACTATGCAGGGTGAACAGGAAATAGGATGCAATTAATGGAGAAGGAAACATTTAAAAGATTATTGTAATAATTTAGGTGAGAAATTTTGAGGGCTTCAGAAATGCCAGGGAGCTGAAGAGACAGGGTAGTTTGAACAATAATTCAGGACACTGAATTTCATTTGTCTTCATCTTATTTAGGTAACACTAAGGAAACACTTACTTTGGAAACTACTGTTTACCTACTATGAAATCTTTAAAAGTACTTAGTACACCCAAAGTATTAAAGTAAAGTAATGTAATATAAAGTAAAGTAATACACCAAAAGTATTACTGAGAACAAAGTTCTTTTCGTTGCTTCTAATTTTGTTTTCAGACCAGAGAAGTAATTTTCAATAGCAAACGTTATACAGAGACTTTAAAGGTATGTTTTAACTATCAATTAGATTTGGAAATTAAAAGCCACAAAGTTAGAAATATCATTATTTCATTTCTATAGTTAAGCTGGATATGAAACCATTGATTATATAATAATAAAAGAGGCTTAATTACTTTCACAGCTTCATAGTAATTTATGCCCTAATAAATACATTCAGATCTAAGGCAAAATTTTCCATTTAGTTTGGAAAATGTTTACTGATGAGTTCACATACAAACCATTCATGAGCCTATGTACCACTAGGGCTTCAGAAACCCAGGATTAGGCAGAGAATAACAGAATATTGGAATTGCCAAAATTGCAAAGGTTGGTCCCAATAGAAATAGCAAAGTGGTAAAATGAATACTGTCTAAGAAATTAGTACTTTGGATACCTTTCAGGTAATTCTTGGCCTCCAGAGTTCCAATAATAAGTAGAAGATAGAAACAAGCCATCCCAGGCAGCAGTTCAATTTTGAAAATTAAAAGAACATGCCAAGGCAGAAGTCCAACACTGTAAACGGATGCAGGACTGGGAGGAGCAGATCACGAAGTGCTACTACTGGGCATGACATGAGGTTTTGTTCATCCATCTGATTAATCAAATTATGGTTTTCATTAAGAGCAAAGGATATGCAGGATCCTGGCTTCTGGTTTCCTGATCTAATATGAGTCACTCTAGCCCTTCTGGAAGAGTTCTCATTGAAGGAGCAAGGAGTCGGTGGACATACATACAGTTCCTGGTAGGACTGTCTTAGAAGCAGACAGAGTTAGACCAACGGATGGCACTTCACAAAAGATACTACCACCAGAATAAGGGAAAGGCTGACCGGTCAACAAGATAGGGCTGCCTGACCATCAGTGACCAAAATTATCAAGAAATACTGAAGGTGTCATAATTACAGGAGTAGATTTAACCCATCATTAACTAATAAGTTATTCAGAGAAAAGGAACACTATTCATGCCCGACAAAATAATCGTCAATTTGGAGCAGAACTGACAATAACAGGAGGAATAAAAGGAAGAGTTACAGGTAAAAAACATTTATGTTGCTGTATTTATACTTGACCAAAACAGCAAATAAAGTGTTAAGTTGAAAACAAAACAAAACAAAACAAAACAAAACAAAAAATAAGAAACCTGAAGACATAAAAGCTGTAAGCACATCAGTGAGTCAAATAATTATCATGAATTCACCATGGACTAGACATACTTTTAAAACAAAAGGAAAGAGACATTCTTTAATAATGAGCTACTTTAATTCTGAAAACAAAATAGCTGACAAAGATGCTTTAAACACATAAAAAGTCTGAACTTACTAATATAAGTGGGTCTCTTTATGACTATTTTAGCATGTTGTTGAATTCAGATGCACACCCAAAAGCAAAGACAAAGCAATGTAATTCTTCATTACCCTTTTGAAAAATGCCAAAAGTGCTACAATAAAACCTGGGAAAAGTTCTTAAAGGATGTGTGACCCAATTATCTTTCAAAAGCCTCAAGCACTGATACAGCCTGTATCCTCCATCTTTCTCCCTCCAATATTCCCCAGACTTCCTCATATTCAACCCAAATCTTTGCTTTCAAAGGAGGTTCTCCACTCTCCTTTTGGGCCTGGTCTTTCCCCCTATCAGAAGAGATACCCTGAATTTTCCAATATGAAAGAGACACATTGGTTTGAGTCCAGTTCTCTCAGTCCTTGCTAGGATATAAACAAGAAGGCCGAGAAGCCACAGATTCATTGATATATTGATCTCTTCACAAGTAGAAGATGTGTCTACTAAAAATAAATTATTCATTTCCCACATCACACTTTCTACATATGTATGTATGGAGTGGATCCACACCTCACCCCCACATATCTGTTATATTTGAAAGAAACTGTGCATTTATCTGATCTTTATAATTCAATACTGACATTTCCGTTTACTTCTTGACCTATATTTCTGTCACGTTTATTTGTCAAAGCATTGGAGCATGTATGTGGTGAGTATGCATGTACATGTGATCTTCAACCAAGTTTAAAACCATCGAAACAAATGAATAAAAATTCAATAGATACTGATTTCTTGCAGTTTAAAGATAATTTGCTACACGTTTTACAGAAGTTCTAAGAGATAATGTTCTAACACTTGCCAGCTGTGAGGATTGTATTTCAGAGAAACATTAGTCCCATTTTAGTCTAACATCATATTACAGCTGCTGAGTAAAGAATACATATAGATTTCTTCCTCCACCACTCCCCCAGGGAGAAACTCCTAAACAATGAATTACTAATGCAAGCATTAAATTTTTTTTGCATTTAGTTCATATTTCAAATATAGAAACAAATTAGTTTCAAGGCTTGTTCTCTATATACTCAGTGATCACTCTGTCATGCTGTAAGAGTGTAAATAAAAGCATATTCTGGATTCTAAGGTCTTGCTCTTTATCTAGCAAGCAGTGATATTAAGGTGATGAAATCAATAAAAATATTTCTAACCAGCTGTATTAAATATAACATAGATTTGAAAATAGAATAGGAACTATCAGTATGCATCCTAAGTATGCCGACATATCGCTTTGGATAGGTTAACATATTTACATACACTGCATTTTAAAATTGACTTTACTTATTTCCTAAGGTAAAATTACACACAGACAATAATTACTATACATTTGAGCTCTGACCAACCTATACAAACGTGAGTCTGACGCATCAAAATATGGAGCAATGTCATCACCCTGAAATCTTCCCTCATTCCCCTTTCAGCTGTCCCTTTTATTTCATCACAGAGGCAGGCACTACTGCAATTTCAGCAGATTATTTTTACAGGTTCTACTTCATAGAACTAGAATAATACAGGGTGTGTGGTTTTTTGTTTTTTGTTTTATTTCCTTCTGTTTATGTTGGGTTTGCTTTGCTATTTTCTGCCCCTCCCCCCAGACTCTAAAGCTGATCACTTAGGACCTTTATATTTACATGTTATTTTTTTCTAATATAAACATTTATAAGTACAAATTTTTATCAGAGCACTGCTTTAGCTGCACCCACAAGGTTTGATATAATGTGTTATGAGTGTTCAGTTACAAATATTTTCTGATCTATTTCTTCATTGATCAGTGGGTTTAGAAAGTACACTGAGGATGGGGGTTTGGCAAAATGGGTGAAGGGAAGTGGGAGATACAGGCTTCCAGTTACGTAACAAATAAGTCATAAGGTAGAAAGACACTCCTAAATTATAGATTATAGGGTTGATAATTAAGGGTATTATAATAGCATTGCATGGTGACAGATGACAGCTACACTTGTGTGTATAACAACACAGACTTGTGGAATCGTTACACTGTACATCTGAAATTAATGTAACACTGCATCAACTATACTTCAATGTAAAACAAAGTACAGTGATTGGCTTCCAAGGAACTTGGGATGGTCTACATGTTTTTATTAATCATATTTAGTTTAATTGTCATCATAAAGCATATTAAGAAAGGTTTCAACTTTTGAAATTGATTATGGCTTCAGTTATAGACTAGTACATTGTTTACACTGAGATATGCCTTTGGTAGGGCTCTTATTACAAAACACCATAGACTAGGTGACTTAACAAATGGTATTTCTCATAGCTCTGGTGACTAGAAGTCTGTGGTCATGATGACAGCACTGGTAGGGTTCTGGTGAAAGCCCTCTACCTGGTTTGCCCTTTCTCTTGTTTACAACCATAGTAACTCCATCATAGGGGCTCCACCCTCATGATCTTCCTCTAAATCTGACCACCTCCCAAAGGAACTACACTTCCAAATACCATCCCATTGGGAGCTAGGGCTTCGACAATATAAATTTTAGGGGAATACAAGTATGCCCTCCATAACAAGGAAGTTTCACTAACTTAAAAATAACACGTGCATTCCATCTATTGGCTATAGTATTCTGTATTTTTTCCTATTAGCTCAAATTGGCTGGTAGCATTGGTCAAAAAGTAATATATACACACCATTTGTCTACTCCTTGCAATTATTGAGAGGAATATAAAACCTCAATTTCAAATTTTGTATATGTCAATGTCATTTTTTTCCCTTTCAATCTGTTAGTTATGTTTCTATTGCACATTTACAAGTATCAGGATGCCTGGATGGCTCAGCTGGTTGAGCAAATGACTCTTGGTTTCGACTCAGGTCATAATCTCACCACTGTAGGACAGAGCCCTGCATCAGGCTTTGTGTGGAGTCTGCTTCAGAGTATCTCTCTTTTCTCCCTCTCCCTCTCTCTCTCTCAAGTAAACATTTTTTTTTAAGATTTATTTATTTGACTGAGAGAGACACAGCAAGAGAGGGAACACAGGCAGGGAGAGTGGGAGAGGGAGAAGCTTCCCACTGAACAGGAGAGCCCAATATGGGGCTTGATCCCAGGATCCTGGGATCATGACCTGAGCCAAAGGCAGACGCTTAACAACTGAGCTACCCAGGCGCCCCTCGAGTAAATAAAATCTTATAAAAATTTTTGTAGTGTGTATGTGAAGCTCTGTTAGGTATATACATGTAATATGACTTACAATATTTGTGCATCTACTCCAGTAACATTCTTCTTTTTGAAGTCAGGTCTGTCTTACGGTAATATAGACTATGTCCGGTTTCTTACAATTAAAATTTGCATAGTATATTTCTTTCTAGCATTCTGATTGCCACCTATTTGTGTCTTTATATTTAGAGTTTATCTCTTGTAAATAGTATATACCAATGTGTTCACTTATTTTGATAGCTGTAATCAAAAACTTAAAGATTATAGACCATCTACATTTAATGTTCTCATTGGTATGTGTTAAGGTTAAATCAATCATCTTGTTTTCCATTTGTTTCCTTTTGATTTTTGGTACTCTTGACACATTTGGGATTTTTACCCTATTCTCATCTGAAGTATCATCTATACTTATGATATTCTTTAGAGTCTACTCTAGGTTGTAATGTTAATTTTTAAATTATAGTTTATCCTAAATTAGTAAACCATATTTTTATGAAGGCAGGGATTTGGTCCTATCAGGAACAAGAGAAGGATTCCCACTCTCATCATTTCTATCCAACGAAATAAAGTCTGAGCCAGAGAAATTTTTTTTATAAATTTATTTTTATTATTATTTGCCCCAGGAGTACAGGTCTGTGAATCATCAGGCTTACACCTTTCACAGCATTCACCAAAGCACAAACCCTCCCCAATGTCCATAATCCATCCACCCTATCCCTAACCTCCCACCCCCCTGTAACCCTCAGTTTGTTTTGTGAGATTAGGAGTCTCTTATGGTTTGCCCATAATGAAACAAGATGGGATGGGGAAGAAGAGAAATTTTTTTAAAGATTTTATTCATTTATTTATTTGAGAGAAAGAGAAACAGAGGCAGGCAGAGGGAGAGGAAGAAGCAGACCCCCTGCTAAGCAGAGAGCCTGACATGGGGCTCAATCCCAGGACCCTGGGATCATGACCTGAGACAAAGATAGATGCTTAACCAACTGAACCACCTAGGCATCCCTGAGCCAGAGAAATTAAATGATAAAAAGAAACCATACCTGGAATGGAACAAGAAAAAAAAATCTCTTTACAGAAGACATTATATGTAGAAAACCCTAAAGACTCCACAAGAAATTTGTATGAGTGAAAAATATTCAGTAAATTTGAAGGATACAACAACATACAAAAATCAACTTCTTTCCTATTCACTAGCAATGAACTATCCCCACCTCCAAATCTGTGCATTCATTAAACATCTCCCAAAAGTTAGTCAACATTTTAAATAATATTTCAGCTTATTCAATTTAGTAATGGCTAATATAGACTATTATATAGACATTAAAATTTTATCTGTGAAAGTAAAATTAAATACATGACAACTAGGAGTATTTGGATACTTTGTATTACTCTTTCATTCATGGCATTTTTCTTCAAATACTTATGGAAGAGCTTAGCTTGTTCTTTTCCCACTGATTATTCCTTAAGACTTTTACAAATATGCTACTCTGTAAATTTCCCCATGTATTTTTTAAGAGTGGAGGGAGAGAGAAAGAGAAAGATGGTGGTGAAAGGGAGAGAGATTTTTTTTTTAACATATAATGCATTATTTGTTGCAGGGGCACAGGTCTGTGAATCCTCAGTCTTACACAATTCACAGCACTCACCATAGCACATACCCTCCCCAATGTCCATAACCCAGTTACCCCATCCCTCCCACACTCTCCTCCAGCATGAACAACCCTCAGTTTGTTTCCTGAGATTAAGGGTCTCTTATGATTTGTCTCCCTCCCAAGTCTCATCTTGTTTCATTTTTCCCTCCCTTCTCCCCAGGACCCCCTTCCCCTGCCTCTCAAATTCTTCATATCAGAGAGATCACATGATAATTGTCTTTCTCTGATTGACTTATTTCACTTAGCATAACTTAAGCAGACTCCACGCCCACTATGGGGCTTGATCTCACCACCTCATATCATGACCTGAGCTGAAATCAAGAGTAGGACCCTCAACCGACTGAGCCACCCTGGTGCCCCAAGATACTAATATTTTAAGTTTATTTAGCAATCTTAAGTAATCTGTACATTTACCATGGGATTCAAGCTCAAGATCAAGAGTCACATGCTCTTCTGACTGAGCTAGCCAGGTGCCGCAGACTTCCCTATGCATTCTAAACCACATTTTCATAAAAGAGCACTACTTCAATTTCATTTAAAAAAAAAAAAAAGAAAGAAAGAATGTTTGCACTGAGAAAATGAGGAGGTCAGCATGTCTCTCTGCTCATGGAGCTTCAATGTTAGTGTGGGGGGGACAAACTGTAAATAAGTTTAATACTAAGTGGTGATTGATATAAAAAAATAGTTGAGAACACTATTTGATTAAGTAGTTAGAGAGGAGAAAGCATCTCTGATTAGGTCATTCTAAAAAGAAACCTGAATGAATCAAGGTAGTGAGCTATGAAAACAAAAGAGGGAAGCAAGCTCCAAAGCAGACAAATCTTACATTCAAAAGTTCTGAGGTAGACATATGCTAAGTGTGTTTGAGAAATGCCAAGGAGGCCATTTTTGGGGGGGGAGGGGGGAGCTATTTCCCAAAAACAAAAGGATTCATGAGAATACACCTGGTCTGGCCTCAGATCTATAATAAGGGAGGAGTATTTTAATAGCTTTTTTAGTTAATTGTGGATATTTTTTGATTTGACACTAAAACTCAGTAAATGATACTGTCTTAAAGGCCCCAACTGTAATGTGCCATCTGAAGCCCTATCAGTGAACTTTATGTACTCTGTTATGCTGAAATACTTTGGTCTATCTGAAATCCACTGGTTTATTTTGCACTTTGAATAACTTCTACCCATGCATGATTTTTAAAATATCATAGTCACTTGACAAATACCGGTTCACTAAATTATGTAGGCATTCTAAATGCTGACATCCTTCATCAAACCATATCAAAAAAGTCACAATTTTTAATGTCCCACCAATCTCATCAAATGAGAAACTGTCAAGCTCAGGGTTGCAAATATATGTTTTCCAAAATTCTAATTTTGCTGGAAAGCCCAAATTTTATCATTGGAAACACATATTTGCAATTGTTTTCCTTGAAATGACATTCATTTCTAGAATGCATCTGCCAAATCCTCAAGTCTGAATAACCAGTTTGTCTGAAGTTGTTCTTTTAAGTAAAAATAGTATTCCAAGAAGAAAGCAGCTAGTTCATTTTATAACTCTGGTCACACAGGAGCTTTTCCCAGAGACAGTCATGCTTCAGGATAAAGCAGAAATACTTCATGCATTTTTCCCATTTCATCCCAGAATACCAAAGAGGCCAATTTAACTTAAAATTTATAAGAAACAAAAATAATGGCAATATTAAATAGCATATGAGGTTGTCAATATTATACTTTTAAATTCTGCCCCTTATTAACTCATTTATGTTAACTTAGTCATAACAATGATCCTAGGGCAGATACGATATTCATCTTAGACAGCAAAATAGAAACAGAAAGATTAAGTAACTTCTGTAAGGTTTCTAAGCTGACATGTAGGGGTCTAGATGTGAAACCTGAGGTAATCTGATGCCATATGCACTTCCTTACAAATTTCTACTGGACTTTAGATAAATTATGGTTATCTAGTCAGCTAGAAGTTTCCACTCTACTTTCAAATCCTTTTCAAGCATTTATAAGTTACTTTGATGATGTAAAATCTTCCTACTGATTTGGACATTCTTAAGTATGATACATTGATGAACTATAGAATTTATACATCACAACTCCTCTTTCACTTAGAGGTTTGGGATTGATATACTCCATATAATTTTCTTAGTTTATTGATATTCTCTAACTGAAATGTGTATAAATTTTTAGTAAAATTTAATCTTGTGACAATTATGATACCATTGTATAAAGCAGATACAAGCTAGGCACTTGGCCTCCCAGAGAGCAAATTAAACTTGATAGAAATCAATACTATGGATGTGTAAAATTTCAGAAAAGATTTCAAGGTTTTCATAAATTCCTGTTCCTTTTTATCTTTGTGACACCTGGATTATGAAATCGAGCCTGTTGACTGATTTCTGTGAAAAACAATTTATTCACACTAAGTGATAAGGTTAATAATATCTTTATAAAAGTTTTGATGATTCTTTTACTAGTTTATGATTGTTCATTAGTCTCATTGTCTTTTTCTTTCATCTCATACAAACACTTGAAAATGCTTCCACTGTTTTCTACAGAACAGTACTTTCAATAGTCAGGCTTAAAAGGTCTCACCTAATGCTTTCCCCCCCCCTCTAAGAGAGAGAAAAAGAGCGTGCACATGTGCACACAGAAGGTTGGGAGGAGAAAAGGGAGAGCATCTTAAGCAGGATCCACACCCAGTTCAGAGCCTAATTCGGGGATAGATCTCACAACCCTCAGATCACTACCTAAGCCAAAATCAAGAGTTGGACACTGAACTGACTGAGCCACCCAGGTGCCTCTCACCTAATGCTTTAAGAAGGAATCAGTTTACTCCCTCCTCGCCCAAGCACTCATGAGTATACAAACTCATTCACTATGTAAAACATAAACCCTTTTCTAAAAAAGAAAATTAAAGTGTCTATTTCATTGAAATATTATGAATGTTGTACCAAAAATGGTGTCATTTAATTTATACCCAGGGCCTACCAAGTACTTCTAGATATATTTTTAAACTGATAATGTTCCTGGCTTATATATTACCACCATAACAAGTACACTTTTAATTCATTTATTTTTTAAAGATTTTATTTATTTATTTGACAGACAGAGAGAGATTACAAGTAGGCAGAGAGGCAGGCAGAGAGAGAGAGGAGGAAGCAGGCTCCCTGCTGAGCAGAGAGCCTGATGCGGGGGCTCGATCCCAGAACTCTGAGCTCATCACCTGAGCCGAAGGCAGAGGCTTTAACCCACTGAGCCACCCAGGTGCCCCAACACTTTTTTTTTTTAAA
>LNAC01000133.1:1820433-1931004 GCA_002007465.1 Ailurus styani
GTAGGCAGAGAGACAGGGAGAGGAGGAAGCAGGATCCCTGCTGAGCAGAGAGCCCGATGTGGGCCTCGATCCTAACACCTTGAAATCATGACCTGAGCTGAAGGCAGAGGCTTAACCCACTGAGCCACCCAGGTGCCCCAACACTTTTAATTTATCAGGATATTGGGGATTCTGTGCTTGTTCTTTCAGTGTAGTTGGAAAATACATCTAGATGGACTGTAGTCAACCTCGGGCTGCTTTTCTAGGTTTATCTAATTATTTCAGTAGATTGTTTTAGACAAAATAGGAAAAAGGTGGAGTTGACTTGGCAGTGAGTATGAAGTTATAGCATAATCAAGACTAAATTGAACCCCATTAGATCACCTGAAATAAATAGGGCAAGAGGAATAAGAAGGAATACATTTATATATTTATAGTCTCAGCCTCTGAGCGATTCCAGGGCCAGGAGCTAGGTACGCTAGACTGGGAAGGAGTTCAAAATGAATAAAACTTTCCCATCTCAGTCTAAATTATAGGGACATTCTGAAAATACAGAGAATTTGAAATTGGCTTGGAGTTTGCCATGATGTTAAGAAGCATCAGAGTGTTCAATTTCAGGGCAGGTTGAAGACAGTACATATTAGGGATGAGAAGTGTGAAATGTGATGTTTCTGTTGATTATTTCTGGGATTAGCCCATAACTATTTTAACTAAAACAAGAGGAAACTGACTTCAATTACTCAGGATTACTACAGTAAGAGAAGGCAAAACAGTATCATGGAAACTTTTCTGAGCTAGGAGTCAGATTTGGGTTTCCATTTAGATTCTAAAGCAAAATGGTTTTATTATTGGACAACTTCTGCCCTTTCTTACCTTCATTTTCCTCTATTCATATAACTGAGATAGTAAACCTTACCCATAGCCTAGTGGC
Organism: Ailurus styani; assembly: GCA_002007465.1. NCBI lineage: Eukaryota > Metazoa > Chordata > Mammalia > Carnivora > Ailuridae > Ailurus > Ailurus styani. The sequence goes on from LNAC01000133.1 coordinate 1,821,344, forward strand.
ATTATATCTTAAAAACTAACCCACGTAGAAGTTCTTTAAAATACATAAATTAAAAAAAATTGCTTTTATATTGTATGTTTATTCCAAAGGCTTTGTTATTCCATTATCTTCTCTACTTTGACACCACACATATTGACCCGCAATTCAGTCAACTGGGAATGACCACTTCAGAGACTAGTTCAAGACTCCTGTCTCATTCTGGAAAATATTTCCATGTTGGAAGAAACAAATCTTCATGTAGATATTCAGGAGATGTCAACTGTAATGGCATAAAGAAGGTTGAAAATGACAGGACATGGTTTGTCACTGGAAGTGGTTCTAAAAGAGTGAAGTTAATAATATATAGGGCAGACATTCAAAGAGGCAGCTGCCTCAGATCAGCTAGGAAATGGCCTTGACAGACAAATCCGTAAAATAGTTGCCAAATGTTTGACACCTAAATATTAAAGTGGGTCACCAATGACTTTGACCCACAGGGATCCCACAGGGGATGATATCAGACTTTTACAACTGGAATTACAGAAACTTAAAGTTGGAGTAACTCGAGAACTGACAGTGATTAGTTTAACCTAATACATCAAAAAATTTTTATATAATATGCTTGTCTGATGGTTCAGTGCTGATAAAATAGATGCAGTCCTGTGGATCTCACTATCTTACCAAGCATACTATTACATTAGGGGACAATTTTAGATAGTATCAATGATATTCTGTGAAATTTCTAAAAGTTATTTTGGCAGATTGACTCTGGAGCATTTTTTTTCCCCACAATGACAACAGATAAAAGAAAGCCAACAAAAAATATGCCAGTAACAGAACAAAACAAAACAAAACAAGGAAGGATGCACAACCTAAAATTAATTTTGTAACCTGGTGACCTGGAAAAAAACAAAAAAGGTTCTTAACATGAAGAAAGCCCAAAGGTTCACAACCTTGATTTCTATGAAAATGTAGCCCCTAAGACAACCCCAAATGGTACCACCTCCTGGAATTTATTAAAGTTCCTTACATGTGGGCTGGACTTACTGGTTAATTTCTAATAAAAAGTGTGGTAGATGTTATAAAAGTTAATTTTATACTAGGTTATAAAAAGGTTTTGTCTTCCATCTTGGTATCTCTCCTTCTCTGTGCATGCGTGTCTGTCTCTTGATCTCTGTCTGATCACACACATTAAGGTAAATAAGATGGCATGTTATGAACAGTCCTATGATGGAGAGGACCACGTGGCACACTAAGGAACTGTGGCTGTCAATCCAACAAAACATAAATAACTGAAGACTACGCACAATCATATTGAGCTTGGATGTGATTCCTTCAGGCTCAGTCAAGCCTTTACCTAACACCGGGTTGATAGGTTTACTTCAACCTAATGAGAAACACTGATGAAACATACAGCTAAGCTGCTCCTGGATTCCTGACCCACAGAAAATTGAGGTAATGTTTGTTTAGTTTTTAACTGCTAAGAGTTTGGGATAATTTGCTACACAGAAGTAGGTAACTAATACACCTGCTAAGGCAGGAAGTCATATTGACTAGAGAATAGATGAGTAGCTCCTAGAGGCAAGAAAATACTCAGAGGAGTAAGGGAAAGACCCAAGTTGCATGATGTTCTATGGCAGCAGCAGAAGAGACTCCAGGATCACATACAGAATTAGAAACTATAATTTATTCCCTATAAAAAGTGCATATTTCAATCTTAAAATAAGTTTAAAAAAAGAAAAAGAAAATTTTACCAGAGTAACAAACCAAATATTTTGAAAGACCACATGCTACCAAAGTTTTTTACCTTTCCCTTCATCATGCATTCCAGTATGACTCAGTTTTAAAAAGACTGAGAAAAAGAAATGTTCACCCATTAAACTATGGCCAAGAGTAGAAAATAATGTATCGGCTATTCATAAAAGGTCAAATTTTTATTTATATCAGACTTGTTAGTATGAGAAAATTTAAAAGAATGAGTATTCCACCTATCCATACCCTATCACCAACTCCCCACCACCCAATATAAAAGGATTTTTACAAAAAGCTAACGGAACATGGAGACACAAAGTCTACATGAACTTTCTACAGAACACAGAAATTTATCCAATAATTACACACAAAGAAAGCACCAGGCATAGAATATTTCTCAGTAAATTTCCACCAAATGTTCAATGTCCAGATAGTTCCACTGTATTATAAATTGTTCTGGAGCCCTAAATACAAAAGAATATCCCCTAACTTTAATAAAAGAAGCATAATATCAATATCTATGTCTGACAAACATAACAGAAAAACTCAAACCAATATCTCTTATTAATATGTAATATGTTTTGTGTGTGCAGAAATACTAAATATGGTATTAACAAAATACACATTAATATTACACTATTAATAGATTTATTCTAAGAATATACAATTACTCCAATTTTAGAAAGTCTATTAAAATCTTACAACACATTAACAGATGGAAGGGTAAAAAAACTCAATGCTTACCTCTATAAATCATGGAATGAATTTGAAAATATTTAATATGTATTTTTTGGGGGAAAAAAGCACACAAGAAAATATAAACCAGGAATACTTTATTTTTTTAACTAGGAATACGTTAAAATGATCACATACAAACACCACAGACTTTGCAACATTAAGCCATTACCTTACTCAATGGAAGAACGCTAGAAGCCTGACCACTAAGATTAGGAAAACATTCCATTATCTCTACTACTCTACATTGTATCATGGATAGTGATGCAATTAAATAGAGGTTATTAGAATCACAAGATATGGTAAAAGTTAAATTGGATCTACTTGGAAAAGATAGGGTGGTAGCCTGAAAATCCCAACTGAATCTATAAAATTAATGTAATCAGTGACAATCATTAGAAACTTACACAGTATAAAAAAAACACACACAGAAAAAAGTCAAAAGCCTTCATATATCCAGCAAAATTAGAATAATGTAAAAGAACACTATGTTTATAATAGTAGCAAACAAATTAAAAGTATTTACTAAGAAGTACAGAAATCTACCAAGAAAATTTTTTAAAACTTTTCAATGACAAAAAGAGACTTGGAAAAATGTCCCCTGGCTCTTAAATATGATGACTCAACACCATAAAGATTTCTGTTTTCCCTAAGTCAATTTACAAAGTTAATTTATTCACAAGGAAAAAAATTCATGGTCTTTTTATGTTTTTAGACAAGTAGATACTAAAGTTTATATAGGGAAACATTCAGTAATAGACACTAAAACTAAGAAAAACAACACTGAGGGAATCTAACCCTCTTAGACATTAAAACACTAAAAAACCCCTATAAATAAAAGTGATGATCTTGTTGTAAATAGGAAAAATAAGAGGAAAGCAGAAACAGATCCAAGCACATATGAAAATTTAGTATACAATAGCAATCTCGAAAAAGTAGGGCAAATAACAGTATTTGGGTAAATGGATAGCTATTTAAAAAGATAAAATTTAGACCCCTGCCCTTACTAATATGAGAATGAACTCCAAATACATAAGAGATATAAATGGAAACAAAACCATGTAAAGATTTTAAGCCTTGTGTAGACAAAGAATGACTTTTCTGATACAAAAGGCAAGGCAAAACAAAAAAACTGATATACTTGACTCCATAAAAATGTTTTGCCAAAAACACCATAACTCAAGACATAACAGATAAAGTAGAAAATACATCTGCCTTTAGTCACTTTAAGGATGACTCCACTACATCCTAGGACATAATGTATGCCTGCTATCATTGACAGATGAAATAGAGGAGAGATCTACTTCAATTTGAATTTCCAATGAATATTTTTAATTGTGATGACTTTATCTACACAAACGTGTGTCCAGAGTTATACGGAGTAGAAGAGAATATAGATAATGTCTTTTGGGGCAGCCTCAACCTTCCTAAAATCCAGTTGCACAATTTTAAGGCTTATTCTACATGATAACTTAGAACACACAGCAAGATTGAGCCCTATTTGTCTTTCATTATAACCCACTAATTAACACATTCAGTAATACATTATAGCTCTATTCGGTTTCATTTTCCTCACTTAATCTAGTGTGCTGCCTGGGACCACCTCCAAAAGAAACTGCCGAAGTCCCAGTTCTTTTATGGGAAACACAACTAAGATTCATACCATCATTAATTTGCCACTGTGTAATTTCTTTTAATAGTTGAAAATAATGTTCCAGGATGTTGTAAAAACTGAAATTTTAGAATAAAATGATTACATCATTCTTACACATTTATTCAATGAAATATAAATACAACAGTAATCCATTATAATTTACAACATTCAAAGTTAACATTTTCAAGAAATACTTTTATCACATATATAAGTTCACGTAGTCACCATTAAAATCAGTATACAAAACATTTCTGTCCCTCCTCACCCAAGAAATTTTTCAGGCTTGAGTTTCTCATCTAAATTTCATTTACACCTATTCCTGGGCAACTGCTAATCTATTATTCATCTCTAACATTTTGTCTTATCCAGAATGTCATATGAATGAATACAGAAATCTAATATATTGAGATTTTACATAATTCTATTTGGATTCATGCATGTTGTATGCTTCAATCATGTTTATTTTATTTTCTAACATGATATTGTAGATATTATGATAAATATTATTAATAATATATTAATATCAGATATATTATTTTATTCTATTGAATATTATAACATTCATATTATATAATATATAATACATAATATTATATTATTCAGTTGAATATTAAATAATTGCTTATTTTGGGCAATTATGAATAAACTTACTATAAACATTAATGGGTAGTTTTTGTGCATGCGAAAATAAGCTTTTATTTTTTTATGGAAAAGGTCTACAAGCAGGATTGCTGGATCATACTAGAAGATATTTAACTCTACAAGAAACTTCCAAAATATTTTACAGAGTGGCTGACTGATCTTGCATCATAATCAGTAACGTATGAACATCTCACTAGTAGATGTGTAGTGGCATCTCTTCCTAGTTTTAATTTGCACTTTCCTGATAAAGATGTTGAGCATCTATTCATGTGCTTAATGCTATCGATGTATTTTCTTTGGTAGAAGATCTGCTGAAATATTTTGCACATGTTATTGTACCTCGTTTTCCCTTTTTTCTGTTACTTTTATGGACTAACATTAAGTTTTGTTGAATGTGTGATTTGCAAATACATTATCAAAATCTGTAAGTGTGTTTTCATTCTATTAATAGTATCTTGGAGTAAAAAGTTCAGTTTTCACAAAGTCCAATTTATTAATGTTTTATAGATTACACTTTTCTTTCATTTATCTAAGAACCTTTTGCATAACCCAAGGTCATGAAAATTATGTCCTAGGTTTTCCTCTAAAAATTATAGTTCCATATTTTATATTTAGATACATTTTGATTCTTTTTTAAGATTTTATTTCATAGAGAGCATGAGCAGGGGTGGAGGCAGAGGGAGAGGGAGCAGCAGTCTCCCCACTGAGCAGGGAGCTGGACACGGAGCTCAATCTCCAGACCCTGGGATCATGACTTGAGCAGAAGGCACACATTTAACTGACTAAACTACTGAGGTGCCCCCCATTTTAAATGATTTCTTAGTGTGAAGTACAGATGAAAGTTCAGTTTGGGATCTCCAATTGATACATCTAATTTGGTAGGACTGCTTTCTCCCTGAAATTGCCTTTCCATCTTTGTTTGTAACCAACTAACAGTATTTGAGTGGGTCTGTTTATGGAATCTCGGTTTCCATTAATCTGTGTGGATATTCTTTCATGGATACATGGTGAGCCTTCAAAGCAGACTACATGAAACGTCAATTTTGTTCATCTTTTTCAGTACTATATTTTCTATTCTGATTCTTTTGCCTTTCCATATAAATCTGAAGCCCCACTATATCTACAAATTTTCCAGGGGAATACTGATTTTGAAGTTTTGTTACATCTGCAGATTATTTTGGGGGGGAGATAGGTCTGGACTATGCGGAGTACTCAAATCCATGAGCATAACCAATTTCTCCATTTATTGAGGTCTTTATTCCCTTCATCATGATTTTTTAATGTTCACAACACAGAGTCTGCATACTACATTTACAATAAGGTATTTTGTTTTGAGATGGAAGGCTATAATAAATGCTACTGGTATATGGGTAGTTATCACTGTTCATTTTAGTAGTTTTCAATTACTTGTCAGCATACAAATGGTTTTCATCGAATAACTGTGTCCTATGATTATCTTAAACTCGATTAATTAGTTCTAGGACATTCTGTGTGGGTATCAGTTTATAAATATTCATGTAAATTCTTCATAAAGACAGTTTCATATTTTTCTTTCCAAAGTTTATGCAAAATGTGTTTTTCTCTCCTTACTGCTTTTGGTAGGACTTCCAGTACAATGATGAATAAGAAGGGTGTGAGCGAACATCCTTGCCTAGTCCCGATGTGGGGAGAAGTGGCAGAAGGGCACCAAGCATCAAGCTTTTCATCAATATGTTAGCTGCAGGGTTTATAGATGACCTCATTAAAGAAATAAACTTCTACCAAAATTCACTAGAGCTGTAAAACATGAATGGATTTTTCAAATTATTTTTCTTCATCCAATTATATGACTGATTTTCAGCTTTATTAATATGGTAGGATACACTGATTTTGAAATTAAAAACCCAAAATGTGGTTGTAAGCCTAAAAGCCATGTTGTCTCATAAAAATAACACGGGAAGTATTTTGTTTTCTCAAAGAGATTTTGTATAATTGGTGGTATTTGTTCTTTAAATGATGTGTAACATTTACTAGTAAAACCAACCAGACCTGGAATTTATTATGAAAGTTTAAATTTACCCATTTAATCTTTTTTAATAAAGTGCTATTATCACATTTCTTAAGATTGGTAATTTTGTAATATAAAAGAACCTCAACTTATGAATCCAGGTGCTTATATAAAAACTGTTATTAAGCTGCTCTCCTCGGCGCCTGGGTGGCTCAGTGGGTTAAAGCCGCTGCCTTCGGCTCAGGTCATGATCTCAGGGTCCTGGGATCGAGGCCCACGTCGGGCTCTCTGCTCAGCGGGGAGCCTGCTTCCTCCTCTCTCTGCCTGCCTCTCTGCCTACTTGTAATCTCTCTCTCTGTGTCAAATGAATAAATAAAATCTTTAAAAAAAAAAAAATAAAAAAAAAATAAAAAAAAAAAATAAAATAAAAAAAAGCTGCTCTCCTCCCCAGAAAAAGAAATCCTACTTCCCTAATGTAATCAAACTCTTTACAAGATTGTTCTAGGTTTTATCTCCCCTTGAAATGTAAACCTACAGAACTGGAAATCTGTTCAACAACATTTTCAGTTTTGACGGTTTTCTTTTCATCTGAATTCATTTTCTTTTGATCAGAAACTTAAACATGCTGAAACAATATTTTCCATGTTTTTCCACATTTCGGATAGGGTTTTTTTGTATCCTATCCATTCTCTGGTTCTAGAACTCCAATGACAAGAATGTTAGAACATCTCTTATTGTGCTACAGGATCCTTAGTCTGTTCATTTTTCTTCCATACTTTTGCCTCTCCGTTACTCAAACTGAGTAATTTCTATTATCCTATCCTTAATTTAGTAAACTCCCCAGTAATCTCCATTCTGCTATTGAGCCTGTCAACTGAAATTTTTTATTTACTGCATTTTTCAATTCTAAAATTTCCATTTGGTACTATATTACATATTCTATTTTCCTCCAGGGAATTTCTGTCTCTGCATTATTCTAGGAATGTTTCACTTTACCCTCTCTTGCATGTTTATAATACTGCTTTTAGATTCTTTGATAATTCTGACATCTTGTTCATCTTGGGTTTAGCATCTGTTGATTATCCTTCCCTAGAGAATTTGTCAGATCTTCTTTGTTGAGTCATATTGGATTGTATTTGGTATTTGGATGATCATCAGAATAGGGGTTTTATTTAAATTCTGTGGAAAACAGATTTTGTTCTTGTTTTAGCAGGAAATAAATCTTTTATGGTTTACACCACAAGTTCCAACCCACCTTCTGTGCACTTTGGTTCCACTATCAGTTATATTGAATGACTTTTTAGTGCTATTAGCTCTGTCCTGAACACATTCCACCCAAAAGGCAAACTGAAACATTAGCCATAGTCTAATTGCTAGTTTAATCCTCAAATACTTTGATATACTATTAAAATCAGGTGCTATAAATGTACAAATGAGAAATAAACCCAAGTATCCATATAGAATTTTATGCCATTTCATTCTCAATCCATCTGTTCTCTGCTCAATGCTTCCCTACTCCCAATGGCAACACTTCCTAGTCCTCTTGCTACAAGGCTAATGGCCCTCATGTGGCACATTCCCCATGACTGCTTCTGGTTTGGGGGCTAAATGAGAAGAGACTAAAATAAAACAGCAACAGGAATTATCCCTGCCCTCTTTAGAGTGCTTTCCTCTGGTAAGAAAGATTCCCTTCTCAGAGTTTAGAGGCCACCGTCTCTGCTACTGGATTTCAGGTTCAAAAATGGAGCTTGAAGGCAGAAGATTAAAAAAAAAATGTTTTTCCTACTTTCTCTGTTCCATACTAAGCCCTCTTTTCACACTTGAGCCAGTAAAAAAAGGTATTTCTTTTGAAGGTCTTATGTCTGCACTCAGTGCACAGCTTAAAGATTTGTATTGCATTGTGTCTAGGCCAGAAGGGAAGAAGGGAGAAAAAAAAAAGCTCCATGAAATTCACTATAGGTCATGCATGGTTTGAGTTCTGGTTTTCTCTCCTTATCTGCCTACTACAAGTCCAGTTCTTGACTCAGGAGGTGGTCCCTCTCTTGCTATGTCTCTCTCTTTCAAATAAATAAATAAAATCTTTAAAAAATACACAAAATTTTAAAAATGCAGATTTCAGCTTCGGGTTCTGAAGCACACATCTCTCTGCTCTCCATGGGATGCAACTAAAAATCCTGAAAGAATACAAGGAGCATCCTGAGTTGCAAGATAATCAAATTATACAGGAAAGGGTTTTTTTTAATATAGGAACACCAACTATTAAATAGACAACCAATAACAATTAAAATATCACCAATCTCACACTGCCACTTGATCTTGTAATGAAAAGGCTACCAAAAAAAAAAAAAAGACAAAGGGTATGTTCTTCATAATGAGTATACAATTCTACCAGTGAAGTGTTCTTATAAAAATACGAAAAAAGATTCAACATTTTAGTGTTACTAACAATTTACAGAAAATAAAGACTATAAACATGTTAACAGGTATAATCATCAAAATTCACACTGAGAAACTACAAGGAAAAGGACTTTCTTCAACAAATTGCAAGAACAATGAAGAAAGATGAAGACTGAATCACCATATGCTTTAAAAGGGAACTAGAATTTATAAATAGATTACAATATATTACTTTATCCTTGATTATTATCCAACCAACTAAAATATATTATGAAACATGAATAGATTAGCTTCAAAGATATCAGATATGGTGGTGGTACAGGATGTGGTGAGGATACAGATGAAATAAAAGTGAGTTAAAGGCTGTTGAATTTGGTGATGAGTAAAAGGGAACTGATTGTACAACTGATCTCTAAGTTCTACTTTAACAGTTTATAAAAATGTGATGTGATTTTTTGGTGTAAGTGATTAGAACTAAATCCAAGCCCTAATATGGTTTCAGACATGTCTGCAGCTGAAAATGTATTATTTACAAGTTTAATATATTAACTCATTATAATCCTATTCTACAGAGAATATGACGTAAGATTTCTGATTTTCAATTTTAGGTATTCGTATGGTAAAAGACCCCTAGAAAATAGGAGAATGCACAAATTTCTACACATTTAGTAGACTGATTTACATTGTGTGAATTCAAACTTCTTCCATTAAAGTATAATTTTAAAATATTGTAAGTTCATAATTTCAATTACCATCATTTCAAATCTGTGCAGTTAATGTTATGAGTAAATAGGATTACAACTGAAGAATAAATATACCTGTATTTCTGAAAGATACATTTTTACTCTTTTCTCTTTCTAGTTTTATCTCATTTTAAAAAGCACTGGTCCACAAAAAGATTTCTTTCTAAATTCTTCCTATGTCGAGCACAGAAAAAGCACTTTCACCACAGTTTAAGTGCCTAGGTTTTGTTGGCAAAAGCTGCACTACTCTTGAACAGAGCTCTGAAGGCACAAAGCAAGCACATTTCACCCAACAGTTTAAAAGTTTTCCACTTGACTATATTTACATAAAAATAAATTTCATTGGCATGTTTAAGTCTTTTATGTCAATGACCAATGTGTCCACTGTTAAAGGGAACTGGAAAGCTCCAACTCCTAATTTTCTGACTATATGCAACACAGTTCCATGGAAGGCCATTTGTTGAATGTCCTGTGTCCTACATTGTGTGCTTTATTACTTGCAACTATTCATATAAATCTTGCATTTGTCTGTAATTGTAAAAATATATAGCTCACACTTAGTACAAAAGCACTTGAATTGTCTCTATTTGAGCACATTAGGATACCATTAGTTAACCCACTGAACAACTTTAAATATTGAAACTCTTGTTCTCTCAGTATTTTGTAATTGGCCAAGTTTACTAGTGACTAGCAAGTATACTATTTTTGTTTTATTACCTAATTTAAGTCAGGTTTCAAGCAATTGTCTTAAATTAACCCGATCTGATCTGAACTGATTACTGCTGAATTTATTCATGTCACTTCAGACATTTCTGTTAATACTTCACTTTGTTTCTCCATCCCTAGGTTGAAGCAGCACCTTACGTTCATACTGTGATTCTGTTACCTTTTTCAAAGGAGGTATTCTAGAGCACTCTTGAAGTGCTACATATTCTACATGCAATGTTAAAGTTTCTATGATACAGTAGTGCATTCTTTTTAATTGATATGAGAAATTTAAGGTGATATTAAATGTATTTCTACAATCATTCTCAACTCTGGAAGCTAGACATTCTCAACTCTGGAAGCTATTTAACCAAGTATTTTTGCCACAGTGTTACATAATCTTCCAGATTCTGTAGAGTAGATAAGCAAACAGATGTGATGTGACCACCACGTCTGTCTGTTGGGATTAATAATCACGTTTTGATCTGCTGAGGATCACCATTTTCCTCTCAATCACTGTCCAGCACCTCTTTAGTAATTTTAGCAAAGCTAATCATGCAATCTCTTGTTAAGAGGTCGCTTTTATTTCCCTTTTAGTCTATAAATTTCCCTCTTTTAAAATGAACTTAGTGAGTATGCCTATGGGAAATGTATTATTTCTCTACATATGTGCATACATTTAAAAATAGATTCAAAGTAACAATTTAAATTGGATATTAAATGAAATCTTTAAAAAAATATTTGAGAGAGACAGAGTGTGTGAGAGGAGAAGGGAGAGGGAAGCAGAGAGGAGAGGAAGAGGTGGAAGCAGACTCCCCCGTGAGCAGGAAGCCAAGCACGCAGGGCGCTATCCCAGGACCCGAAGATCATGACCTGAGGGGAAGGCAGAAGGTTAACCGACCGAGCCACCCAGGTGCCCCTAAATATTAATTTCTAAAGGTTTACCTTTCTCAATGAATTCTTCAATTTTCTGTAATAAGTTGAAAAATTTAGGATAAAAAAGTATCACAAGATTTATAACAGTTTATAAGACATTCAAGTAATCTCTAATTTCTTATAGTGATGTATAATTACTGAAAGTCAATCTTTACATTCAGAAACATTAGATTCTAAAAGTTCTTCTGAAGTGGTTCAGTAGGGGTTTTTTATTCATTGCATCAATGATATATGTAGTTTTAATATAGAAGATTTAGACTGAACATTATAGAATGTTCAAAAACTTCTTAAATTTTTCAAGTTGACAAATTACTAGCACATCAAATGCATTTTTTTTCTTTCCTCTGAAACGTATTAAACAAAAACAGACATTTCCCTAAGCCATGATGGCTTTGGTTCTCCCATCATTATTTTTAGGCCCATAAATTACTGTTTTATACTTAAAAGGAAAAAAAAATAATTCACAGACCTGTACCCCTGGGGCAAATAATAATTAAAAAAAAACTTATATGTTTGGGCAACTTGGTAACTTTTTGAGATCCATTCTGCTAATGTGCCATAGTTTATTTCAATACTTCCTGAACAGATCCCATGCAATAGCCACAAAAATTTATGCTGAGAATGAAAGGATGACTAAAATACAAATTCTGAGGACACCTGGGTGGCTCAGTGGATTAAAGCCTCTGCCTTCGGCTCAGGTCATGATCTCATGGTCCTGGGATGGAGCCCTTTGTTCGGCTCTCTGCTCAGCGGGGAGCCTCCTTCCTCCTCTCTCTGCCTGCCCCTCTGCCTACTTGTGATCTCTCTCTCTCCTCAGATAAATAAATAAAATATTTTTAAAAATTTATTATTAATAATATATTTATTATTATTTACATACAGATAACTACATAATATCTGCCAGTCGCAATGACAGTCTTATGCACAATGGGTTCTAAAACAAAGTCCCCTGTCCTTAACAAAAATCTTATAGGAAAATACTTATAAAATTGGAGAAAATTACCTTATAGAAGTATTATACAATATGGTTTCAGTAAGGAAAAATGGTAATAAAAAGAAAGTTATCAAAATATCCACAAAGTATCTGTGTATCATCCTTAATCAAAATATTTTACATTCTTTGGTGAAATGTTTCTTTTAATGGGTGAATTTGCACTTTTAAAGATGTATTATTATTTGTATTTAAACAAAATTGGAACTCCTGAAAAACTGATATGGGTAGTCACAATGTATTATGATGGAGGAGAAAGTCATTCAGGATAAAATTGCTGCAGCATGACCAAAATAAATAAATAAATAAAAAATAAACAAAATAAATAAGTCCAAGGCTCTAAGCTAGCAGCCATAGCATTAGTAAAATTCAGATATAATCAATAAATATAATGATAACCAAATAAAACCGTTTCCCTAATGGTCTATAAGGCACGTACAAAGGACATAAATATTGCTCCAGGACTTGCAGTTTAGTTTTTTAAAATGATGTCATTCAAAGCAAAAAGCAATAAAGGAGTCCTAAATTATTAGGAAAACTTTAACATATTGTAGTTGTGATACCTTTTGGAAATCTAACAAGGATCTCCCAGAGACAGAGGAGTGTAACACTGGAGTTGGAGGGCATACACGGTCTGAAAGCATCGTTAGAGAGAGAAACCTATGTGTGTAGTATTTGAATCAAATGATACGTTCCTAGGAAGAACGTGTAGAGGCTAAAAGCAGAAACTCAAAGAAGTTGGAGGATACTATATTGCAAGGAAAGAAGGCAGAAAATATCAAAGAAAAATGGGAAGAAATATCAAGAAATGCTGGAAGATAACAAAATGACGGATGTGTCAAAGGCCAGAAAATGTAAAAGTTTCAAACTGAAAAAGTACATTTGTGATTGTGACAAATTAAAGAAGGTATTTATTGATGTTAAGATGATCAGTGCGAAGTTATAAAATGTTAAGACTCACATCAGTACTAAGAAGTCAGAGCAGTTCAAAAAGGACTGGCTTCAGAGAAACCAGCATGTGCTTACTTACAACTCTCCCCGCTAACAAGACCGCATAGCCCTGGGGGAACACTGCAACAACCCCAAATATACATCCAAATTTGATGTGCAAGGACCAACCAGAGAATTCTCAATGGTATGTTCTTTCACAGCTGTGACTCGATCATTTTCATAGTTAAATTATGAGGCTTCTAGTTTTTCATATCAGCACCCTCAAGCAAAAACCATGCCATTGGACAACTGTTTCTTGATGAGGCATCGCTTCTTCCAAACAAAGTAGGATGCTTTAAAAGGACAGAGGCAGAAAAGAGTAATTGGGGTAGTAATTGGTCCAAACTGAAATTGGTTCACAGAAAACATGGCCTCTGGCACAGCATCTTCACCAAATAGAGAATAAATTATATGAATATGAAATTTATCTAAATGACTTCCTAGGGCTCTGGCTGCCTGCCAACTTGCTCTGTTGGATAATTGAACTGGCTCTCAAAATTTACATCAACCATACTTCCTCCTTAGCATTTTAGGGGATGATGTTAATGGAAACCAATTGGACAGTTACTGTTTTAGAAAAATCTACAATTTTCCAGCAAAAGAAAGGCTTGAATTGATCGCTCTTCATTCAAGTGTGAACAAAAGAGGGGAGAAAGTTATCCTGCCTATGAAATGTATATAATATAAAACTTTTTAAAATATATATATAGGGCACCTGGGTGGCTCAGTTGGTTAAGCCACTGCCTTTGGCTCAGGTCATGATCTCGGAGTCCTGGGATTGAGTCCCATATCAGGCTTCCCCTGCTCTGAAGGGAGACTGCTTCTCCCTATCCCTCTGCCTCTCTCCCTCTCTCTGTCAAATAATTAAAATCTATACACACACACACACACACACATATATATACACACACACACATATATGCACACACATATATTTATATATATATACACACACGTATATTTATATATGATAAAACACCTAGATATTGCCTGCCTTGAACTCTCAATCATATTTTTAAAAGCATGAAATCTAGAAAAAAAAACTCTTAAAAGATTAAATAATTTGTTATCAGGCCAAAATAAAAGTAGAGCTTGTTAAGAGAGTGAAATCAGTCACAGACCTTATAAGTGAAACAGTAAAAATAAAATCTGCATTAGAGAGAGTATAGGCAGAATCAACACTAAAGAAAATATAATCAACAATGCTAAAGACCTCTTTAATATATCTCTCTACAACAGAAGTAAAAAATGAAAATCAGAATAGATACATCAGAAAATGTGGATCTCAAATTGGGATAATTAATGTTTAGTAAAGAGACTCCAGGATAAATTCATAAGGAATCCATTTTCAAAAATTAAAATACTAAAGTTAGCAACAATACTACAGATATAAAAGCAACCATATCAGATAAAATCAGGGAAAGAAATAAACCCCAAGGTATATAGCCTTTTTAGTATATCAAGTATAAAAGAAAAATTCAGTATGAGTCAATAATTTAATTACAAAAAAGAAGTTTTGGACTAAAATCATTACATTTAAAATACAAGATATTTTTAAAAAGTATAAATGAATAATTTTTTCAAAGAAATTAGACATTTGTAGAAATGTACATCCTTTTTAAAAGCACAAGTTTGTATTGCATATGTGCACACAGATATCACAGTTGTAGGAGAGCTCAAAGTAACTGAAGGACAGACCATAACTTATAGCTTATTAGACTAAAGTCAATCTAGTCAGCTCAGTTTCTGACTGTATGTAATTTGGACAAATTTACTTAGCCTTTCTGTACAAGTAACAATACCATTATAGCAGACCATGAGAACTAAGAATAATGTAAAGTTCTAAGTACAGCAATATGTTTGGTATATAGTAAACAAAATAAGTGTTCAAATAAAGATATGCAAAATGAATAAATGTAGACAATAAAGAAAAAATGAGACTAAGTATAGGAAATTCATTTTTTAAAGTTTGGCAGTTAATTCTAGAAGTGAATATTCTTGCATGTCTTCAGTAAATAAAATGCAAGTTATGAAGAATTTCTTAACAAGAAAACAAATATTAATAATTTATCAATAGGCATTTGTATTCCAAGGAGGAGGAAAGGACTTTAAATAGTAAGGGAAAATGGTTTGTTCCCACTCCATGTTATATAGAAAGAAGCCAAAAGTTATTTGACATTTCATAGTTAGTGAAGAATATTTTTTAAGTGACAGGCAGCAAACTATTTCCCCTTCTTGGGTAAGGGGAAGGCACACAGCATAGCTGAAGGAACATTAAAAGAAAACCAATACTAATAAATGAATGAATGAATGAAAACCACTGCATAAAACTGTTGTGGCCCAGCCAAGATGACCTACCTAGGTGAGCGGCAGGATCACTGGAATCTCGCCTGGGCTGCAGGCAAGCAAGCATCAACTACCAAGGTCTAGCATTCAACCACTAAAAAAGAAGTAGAAGAATGAAGTGAGACCTTTGAGAGATATAGGGGGCAGGTGTAAATTTGAAAGTAGAGATGGAACACAAGTAACGCGATCCAAAGCCAGATCAACTCCTGACAGGATTAAACCAACTACCTACACTACTATTTTGGCAGATGAAGAGACATGTATCATTTCAAGACATGAATTTCACACATTTTGCCCTGTAAATGTTCTAGATACTATGTTAACCAGTTAAAGACTTCAAACACAAAAAGAAGTGAGGATAAACTATATGCAAAGAGCCAAAAGCCTTAACAGAACTTTATTCATAGACTATCCCACGTGGGGTTATATGTCAGAAGCTCTAAGATGACTATGCTTCATGTACTTCAGGCTCCAGTAGAAAAAGTGATCAGCATGTATGAACAGATAGCTTTAACGAAAATGGAAATCATATAAAAGAACGAGATGATAATGCTAAGAAAAAAAGACTCCACCACAAAGAAGATGAATGCCTTTAAAGGACTCATCAGTAGACTTGTCAGAACCAAGAAAAATATTAGCAAACATACAATTTCCATAGCAATTATACAAAGTGAAACAAAAGAGAAAAAGTAAACTGAGCATCCAAGAAATAAAGGACAACATTCAATGGTTTAATAAATAAAATCCTAGATAGAAAAGAGAACAAACATAAATGTTTAAAGACACAGTGACTGAAAAGTTTCCAAAACACTGAAAAATAACCTAACCATAGTTTTAAGCAGCTCACAGTACCCTAAAATACCAAAAATCTAAAATAATAATAATAAATAATAAAGAAAAAAAAAGCCACACACACACACACACACAAACATACCTAGGTGTGTTTCAACAAAAGAAAACCAAAGGAAAACAGTATCAACTGGCAAAAAAAAGAGAATGCATTACATGAAAGTAAGAAAATAGAATTCTCACTAGAATATATATAAATCAAAAGACAATGTATTGACACCTTTAAAGTTCTAGAAGGAAATAAATATGAAATCAGCAAAAGTTAATTTCAAAAACAAAGCAGTAAAGATTTTTAAGCAAAGACTGACAGAATTACTGCCTACAGTTAATGATATGACATTGTGCCCTTTAAAATTTGCTAGGAGGGTAAGCCTTGTCATACATGTTCTTATTACAAAAATAAAAAGGACTTAAAATTCTGGGACATGTTGGTTATTTGCTTTGAAGTATACTTCAATAAGGCCATTTAAAGAAATATCATTGATAAATAGAACTATTTTATCTATTGATTGTGGTTAGGTGAATTATGCTTCCAAAATGATCCCAAGCATGAGTCCTTTAAAGGCATTCATCTTCTTCTAAGTTTCTAAAACTTAGAACTTTATGCTAA
This sequence comes from Ailurus styani, assembly GCA_002007465.1. NCBI lineage: Eukaryota > Metazoa > Chordata > Mammalia > Carnivora > Ailuridae > Ailurus > Ailurus styani. The sequence continues at coordinate 1,838,660 of LNAC01000133.1, forward strand.
AAATGGTTACATTTACCAGGTATAAAAAAATTCAAACCTAAATTTCAGAAGGATACATAGTGGATTTGGTGTTATTCTGTTGTAATCCGCTCAAGACTAACACATTCATTTACTCAGCTGCTGGGAATCTTGGCTGCTGTTAACTTGCAGCGGATGCCCTCTGTGGGCTGCTGTGGAAGGGAGTTACCCTGCTCTAAAGTATATCTCTCCCTGGGATCGACCCACATGAAGCAAGTGGTCAAACCAAGAATTCAATTTGGGAAGTGTTGAGGGCCATGCCAAATCTAGATTTCTCCCACGGGATCAGCCTTCTGTCTTGCAAATGAATTATAATTCAACTTCTCCCTCATCTTAATCTAGTTATTCTCCTTATTGTATAGGTATTTTCCTCCAGAGAACTCTTTACAAGCTGTCAGCTAAATCTCTAGCTAGCTTTCATTTCCCAGGGAATCCAATCCAACACTGTATTAATTGGTAGAAATAAAACAGACTGTAAACTTCACATTTTGCTACAACAGGGACCTTACAGAACACGTTCCCCTGAACACTAGTTCTAGGAGGTCTAATGCATTATTTCCATAAAAAAAATTTTACATGGTGAATGTGATGGAAATTCAGGTTGAAATAAAAACATATAATTTACTTCAGAAAAATATGAAAATCATTACATCATTATAAAAGTTATCAGTATAATACAGAAGGAGTCAACACGCAGCAGTGAAATTAAGTCAGACTCAAGGGATTTACTCTGGACCCACCATTGACTAGTTGCGTGAAACCCTGGATAAGGTATTTGTCACTCCACCTGTGAGTCAACCCCATTTGAAAAATCAGGATAACAGAACTTATCATATCCCATTTTGGAAATGAGGTAAAATACTTAACAGTAGGCAGCAGGAGATGTACTATTCTTTTCTAAATATTTTTAGTCGTGGTAAACACGTTTAACGAGAGATCTACCCTCTCACCTAAGTACTTCTGATTAAGACCTTTCTTTACAAAACAACCCATTAGAATTCCACAGAACATATCATGAGAAAGGATATTAGAATGAAATATCTGCCACTTTGTACTTTAATCTCTGTGCTAAAGTTAAGGAAAGATGGAACTCATACAGATGACACATTGTGTAATGTTTCCTATAATTTTTATATATAAAATATGTTGTGTTCCTCTTCTTACAGATTAGTAGGCTTAGAACTTTAATTTTCCTGAGATAAGACCCCCTACTGACTCAATATTTTTTTTAAAAATAGGGATTATTTCTTTTAACTGAGTTCTGAGTACTTGCATTGAAATAAAAAGCTCTGTACCACATCCACACAGGACAGTATAGTTCTGTAATGTCTTTTCAGTACATATTGTTCTAGCAAGCATTAATTTAGTTAAACTCTGCTGGATAGGAAGGGAAGTTATTCTTTACCATGTGGCTTATTGAATTTGTCTAATAAATGAGATGCATTCAGACACACACACATACACACACACGCACACACATTCTAAGGTGATTTTGTGACACGTTTCAGAATAAGACACTGTAAACTGCAATTGCTCCAAGCAGTAAAATATACCATTAACACCTACTTTCTCTCATACATATAATCATACACAATTACACACACATTCACAACTTCACACCCACACCCTTAAACATACCTTCACACACACATTCTTTTTCACACAAACACATCCATGCAGTCACACATACGCTCATGCTATAACTATTTTATGCATACTTCTACACTGGATATATTAAGATGCACCCAGCAATTTAGGGGCATTATGTAAATACAATATCCGGATTGACCTGAAAAGTAAATATTGGGACTGTAAATTATAGTGAAATTTGAGGAAAACAGACACTGTGCTTAATATTTCATCAGTTTTTGATTGGCCAATTAAACTTCAACATGACCAAGTAGGATTTTCCCTAGGGCTGTTCCACTAGCTTTAAAGCTAGTTTACAGCAATAACTTACAGCATTACAGCATCAGATATATCAAATAAAAAGGAAGTAAAATTTAATTACATTTTGTTTTTGTTTGTCCTGCTGTATCTGAGTGTTTCTGATGATTGAACAGTTCATTGGCATTTACAAATTTCATAGGTATAGAGATGACATTAAGAAAAATAGGTACTGGGCGCCTGGGTGGCTCAGTGGGTTAAAGCCTCTGCTTTCGGCTCAGGCCATGATCTCAGGGTCCTGGGATCAAGGCCCGCATTGGGCTCTCTGCTCAGCGGGGAGCCTGCTTCCCCCTCTCTCTGCCTGCCTCTCTATCTCCTTGTGATCTCTCTCTCTCTCTGTCAAATAAATAAATAAAATCTTTGAAAAAAAAAAGAAAAAGAAAAATAGGTACTAATTAAAAATAATTGGATTTCATTGTGTGCTGTTACCTCTAACAAAATGAGCTCCTTGATGACCTCATTGTAGAAGTTTATTCTTTTTGCAAGGCTAACCTCAGGTAATCACTCTTTTACAACTCAAATTGAAGTCACTTATGCTTCCAAAATGATCCCAAGCAGCTTCACTGCCCCATTGTCTGTCCCCTAATATCTCTTTCAAAGCTAATCAAGTTTTCTGGGCTTTGATTTCTTTTCTAAGGGTGGCTTCTTTAATGCTGGCCTACATGAATTTTTTATGATTATTAAAAATGTCATTAAAAAGTCATTCTGTGAAGCCAGCATATGTGATTCTTTTCTTTTATTTCCAAAATACAAGACAGAATATCTACATATTTGAGTTCAATGTAAACAGGAAAGATTAAACATTCCCTATACTTTGCTGCCTGTACCAAAGTTTACCCCTGGAAAGAATACTTTCATATATGTTTTCGGTTTTCTATTCTTATGTCTACCACTCATCTGAGATTAGAAATCATTACTCAGAAGCTCTCCATTTTGAAACTAGATCTATAATTCAAAAGTAGATTCTTCATCTTAATCAACAGTGACACTTTTTTAAAAAGGACATATTATCTATACAGCATCATTCTTAGATATACTGATTCAATTAGTCTGGATTCTGGCATGGGGATTTATATTTTCAAGAAGTTCCTAATGATAATGATATTCCTGGAATGGGAAAGAAAAGCAGCCAGAATAATTAACTTTCTCCTATATGCTCAACAGATTAGTTGTATCATCCAATGTATTTGACCTTTAATACCTTTTTTTTTTTACAATTTGAATCCATGTCTTTCCTGCTAAAACAGATTTATTCTAATTCAGATCACTCAGAACAGTTTACATTCACATACTCCTCAATTCATGAAAGCTAATACACAATATCCTCATATGAATAATGTCTGTAGTAGCAAGACGTTTGTGGAAAGAAGGAACATTCTGCTCTGAAAACAGTGATGTAAAAGGTATAAGGAATTGAAAAACAAAAGTTTTAAAATATGTCTCTCATATAAATGTAAGATGCCAAATATTTTATTGAACTCAATAAAGGAGCCTATAAGATAATAAAACATTCAAAGAGCACTTGAGAAATTGGTAGTTTTTAGACAACGTTAGGATAAACCCATTAGCTAGTTACAAAGCCAAGTAATATCCAACAGTATCATACATCATAACTCTGGGTTACCTCTTCCAAATTATTTGCATCTCTAAATTTTTTTCACAAAAATTCTACAATTTAACATGTAAACCTCCCTAACCCTTGAACCTCTAATCAACAGTAAATATTTGAGTTAGATATATCCCCACTAATTTTCTACCCTAACATTAAAAAGCTGGTTACCCACCTTTTTGTCTTATTTTCAAATTTCAGATACTATAATTTCAGAGAAAAAATTATAAGCAAAAATTTGGGGATGAAAGGATTTTATCTGGAATGCAGATTCAGAAAAGGATCATTGTAGTAAATCTTCAATTTACTAAAGCATAGCATGATAATCCAATCAAGAAATAGGCAGAAAACATAGACATTTCTGCAAAGAAGACAAGCAAATGGCCAAGAGCCACATGAAAAAGTGTTCAACATCACTCAGCATCAGGGAAATTCAAATCAAAACTACGGGAGATACCACCTCGCACCAGTAAGGATGGCTAGAATTAACCAGTCAGGAAATGACAGATGTTGGCAAGGGTGTGGAGAAAGAACACTCCCACACCGTTGGTGGGAATGCAAGCTGGTGCAGCCACTCTAGAAAACAGAATGGAGGTTCCTCAAAAAGCTGAAAATAGAGCTATCCTATGACCTAGCAATTGCACTACTGGGTATTTACCCTAAAGATAAAAGTTCAGTGACCCCAAGGGGCACATGAACCCCAATGTTTAGAGCAACAATGCCCACAATAGCCAAACTATGGAAAGAGCCTAGATGTCCATCAAGAGATGAATGGATAACGTATATATAATGTACGATGATGGATAATCACACACACGCACACACATACACAATGGAATACTATGCAGCCATCTAAAAACCCTGAAATCTTGCCATTTGCAATGATGTGGATGGAACTAGAAGGTATTACGCTAAATGAAATGAGTCAATCAGAGAAAGACAAATATATGATCTCACTGATATGAGGAATCTGAGAAACAAGACAGAGGATCATAGGGGCAGGGAGGGAAAAATGAAGATGAAACTAGAGAGGGAGACAAACTATACAAGACTCTAAATCTCGAAACAAACTGAGGGTTGCTGGAGGGGAGTGGGGTGGGAGGGATGGGGTGGCTGGGTGATGGACACTGGGGAGGGTATGTGCTATGGTGAGTGTTGCGAATTGTGTAAGACTGATGAATCACAGACCTGTAACCCTGAAACAAATAATACATTATATGTTAATTTAAAAAAAAGAACTGCATGACTTTGTAGCTGAAACAAATAATAGAAGTACTCTGAACATATACAGAGGAGGGGTTTGACTTTATATAGAGATTGCTTAAATCTACCTCTTACTGCAGTATCTAACAAATCCTACACTTTTCCAAAATGAAGTCACCAGAACACAACAAGCAAATAGGTCAAAGAGTACAGCCATCCCAGCTATAAGATCATCATCTCTCTTCTTGCTAGGATATCCCTGTATTTTGGCATGCTGCACCAATGGATAATTCAGCTCCTTGCAGCAATTATTGACCCATATAAGAATAACCAATTCTAACTCTAGAATTCCTCATTCTTCTAAAAAGCCCACTAGTCTAGAGGCCTTTTTGATGTTCCCTTTCTCCATAGCATTTTACTAACTGATAAACTAATTTTATCTGAAATGTTGACATTGAATTTTTAATTTCCTACTTATTGAAGATCTGAATTACAATTACACAGTAGCTTTATACTATAATCCAATGTGTGAAAATGATTGACACTTAAGGAATAGATATAAACTAGAGTAATTTCTTAGGAAAGAAAGTTTTTTCCCGAAATTTATACCACAATGGTATCTACTCTTCCCACACAACTTAGATATGCAACTACCCAATAGCCGATATTTTTAAACTCATGTGTATTTCAGTAATTCAGCAAATTTTAAACACTTCCACATACACCATTTATTACAAAAGCCATTAATCATGCTTTTCTGTATACCTTACTTCAAGATTCTAAATTTATAAATCTTTCATTTTATTTATCTTTGACTCCCTATATTCCAGCTTACTAAATGTAAAATGTATCCAAAACTAGAGCTGTCAGTTTTGTGGTTTTCTTCTTCTCAATTTATTACAGCTCAAACCACCACTGGCAATACACTATTCCCCTTTCAATTTTCAATGAAATTCAACAGTGTTCAAAACATTTAAATTATCTTACATCAGTAGTGTCATCTATATTCCATTAAACCTTTAAAGAGCACCACAAATTATCCTTTATATTCCTCATTTATTGTATTTTTTCTTTGCAATGTCCCACCCCCTATAAAAGCACTTAAGTTCATGTCCTGTGTCAGGAGGATCAATGCTTGAGGAAAAAGTGAACATTATTTTTAGAATTCATATTATCAGTTGGCCTGATCCCAGCTACAGTGCAAAAGACTGAAACTAGGGCGCCTGGGTGGCTCAGTGGGTTAAAGCCTCTGCCTTCGGCTCAGGTCATGATCTCGGGGTCCTGGGGTGGAGGCCCGCATCGGGCTCTCTGCTCAGTGGGGAGCCTGCTTCCTCCTCTCTCTCTCTTCCTGCCTCTCTGCCTACTTGTGATCTGATCTCTCTCTGTGTCAAATAAATAAATAAAATCTTTAAAAAAAAAAGACTGAAACTATTTCTACAAGATTTCTATATGAGTCCTCTTTTTTAAAGAAGGGTGCTTTCAGGTACAGCTTTTTTTTTTTCCTCATCCCATGAAAATGCAAAAAATAAATCTTGAATATTTTATAAACTTCCTAGGATTTTACAACTTAAAAAATCAAGTTTTTATACTGATTTGATTTCAGTAGAAGAAACCATTCAATTCTCCCTCAGTGAGAAATATCAACACTTTTGTACATTTTTAAAATATGTATTTTATCCTATGAGGAAGATGGTGGACCAAGTAAGAAAACCTTAGACTCATCTCAACCCATGAACACAACTAGCTACCAAATTATTCTAAATACTCCAGAAATCAATCTGAAGACAGAACAAACTCCACAACTAAAGGAAGAGAAGAGGCCACATAGAGGGAAGTTAAGAAGTGCAGAGATATGGTTTGTGGGAGAAGCAGATCCCCAGTGTGGTGAAGGGGAGGGAGCCATGGGCACAGAGAAAGGTGAGAGAGAGAAGCACACAGGGAGATGCACAAGGAAAACATCTCCCCAAAGACACTGGCTTGGTAAATGAGAAGGGCTGAATTTCATGAATTATTGCAAAGAGTGGGGCTTAAATTCTAGAGTTTTAACGGGCAGCAGGCTTGGGTGGATAGAGCCCAGTGAGCACTGCCCTGCTCCTAGAGAGAAGGTAGGCAAACAGCCCAGGGGCAGACAGTACAGAAACAGTGATCTGAAGAAAGCTGGGAGCACACAGTCAGGAGCTTATTCACTCTTCTCAGAGCATGTGCTTGACAAGCAGTGCTCACAGAGATGCATCTCTGGGAATAAAGAAGCTGGGTGATGTCATTTCCCTCCCTACCTATTAGCATAAACACAAAGCCACTTGAAGGAAGCAGCATAGCACCCTGGCTGCCTAACTTAACCTACACCAAGCCGCACCCCACTCCACTCTCGTGGACCACTCTTCTCAGCCAAGCTTGCCTCAATCCCAGTGCAGTGGGCCTCTCCCCCATTAGACGAGCACAAGCCCCTGCCCACACCACATCTCCCAACCAGAATTCTGCAGGGCCTTATTTCTGGTGGAGTTGGTGTCAAGTCTCATTTCACAAACAGACAAGGAGCAAACTAATTAAAACTTACCACATTCAGGCCAGGACCAAACACTGTCCACTGCAGGCAAGGAGAGGCTCTGTAGACAACTGACCTGAAGGATAGAGCAGTCAAATCCTTACAGCAGAGCCCAGAGAGCACACACTAGAGACAGTCCTGAAGCACCAGGCCCTGAGCACTATATGACCTCTTCTTCCTAAGGCCATTACTGTCAGGAGCAGGAGACATAACTGGCTTTTCTAACACAGAGAAGGCAGAGGCTTAAACAAAATGCCAAGATGGAGGAATTTATTTCAAATGAAAGAACTGGATAAAGCCACAGCCAGGGATCGAACCAAACAGATATAAGTAACATGTCTGATGGAGAACTTAGGGCAACAGCCATAAGAATATTCACTGGGCTCGAGAAAAGAGATCAGGGAGACCCTTACCACAGAGATAAAAGAGCTAAAAATGAAAAATCAGTCAGAGACGAAGAATGTACTAAACAAGGAATAGGAATAGACTTGATGCAATAAACAGCAGGCTGGAAGAAACAAAGGAAAGAATTAATGACCCAGAAGACAAAATAATGGAAGATAATGAAGTTGAACAAAAGAATTATGGGGCATGAGAACAGACTTAGGGAACTCAGTGACTTCATCAAACATAATCTATTCCTATTATAGGAGTCTCAGAAGAAGAGAGGGAAAGGGAGCAGAAAATTTATTTCAAGAAATATAGCAGAAAATTCCTCTAATCTAGAGAAGGAAACAGACATCAAGATCCAGGAGGCACACAGAATTCCCACCAAAATCAACAAAAGCAGGCCNAGAAAGGGAGCAGAAAATTTATTTCAAGAAATAAGAGCAGAAAATTCCTCTTATCTAGAGAAGGAAACAGACATCAAGATCCAGGAGGCACACAGAATTCCCACCAAAATCAACAAAAGCAGGCCAACACCAAGGCATAGTTCAATTAAATTTGCAAAATCAATGATAAAGGAAAATTCTTAAAAGCAGCAAGACAAATGAAGTCCTTAACTTACAAGGGAAAATCCATAAGGCTAACTGGAAATTTCTCAACAGAAACTTGGCAAGCCAGAAGAAAGTGGCATGATAATGATGTATTAATTATTTATTATATTCCAAGTTTCTTAAAAGGTACATTTATCAAACAAAAGAAGAAAATTTTGAATACATTTTAAAGATGAGTTTTATTTGTGTTTATATTCTTTACAGTGTTATGCTCTTTAACACTTTTGCTGGTGATATCCTCAAAGTGGTATAGCGTATAAAGCTAAGTTTGAATAAGGTTCTGCACAAGCATGCCTCAGTTTGTGTTTGATTTCAGACCACCATAATAAAGTGCATGTCACCATAATCCCAGTCCAATGAATTTTTCTGGTTTCCAAGTACATATAAAAGTATCCAATGGCATTTTGTCAAAAAATACACATATCGGGATGCCTGGGTAACTCAGTGGGTTAAGCCTCTGCCTTCAGCTCAGGTCATGATCTCAGGGTCCTGGGATCAAGCCCCACATCAGGCTCTCTGCTCAGCAGGGAGCCTGCTTCCCCCTCTCCCTCTACCTGCCTCTCTGACTACTTGTGATCTCTGTCTCTGTCAAACAAATAAATAAAATCTCAAAAAAGTACACATACCTTAAATATTTTATTGCTAAAAAATGCTTACCATCATCTGAGCTTTCAGCAAGTCAATCATTTTGCTAGCAGAATGTTTTGCTTCCATGTTGATGGTTGCTGACTCAGAGTGGTGGTGGCTAAAGCCTGGGGTGACTGTGGCAACTTCTTAAAATAAGACCAACAGTGAAGTTTGCCATATTGATTTTTCCATTCACCAAGAAGTTCTCTATAGGGTATGATGCTGTTTGATAGAAGTTTTACTGTGGGTAAAGTACTTTCAAAATTAGTCCATCTAAAACACACAAACAAAAATATAGAATCAGTCTTCTCAAACCCTGCTATTGCTTTATCATACCAAATAAATTTCTGTAATATTCTAAATCCTTTGTTGTCATTTCAACAAGCTTCCCAGCATCTTCACTGGGAACAGAGTTCATCACAAAACCACTTTGTTCATCCATAAGAAAAACTCCTTTTCCATTTGAAGTTTTATAATGAGATTGTAGCAACTGAGTCTTCTTTAGTCCACTTTAAATTCTAGTCCTCTTGCTATTCCCACATTTGTCCTGACTTCCTCCACTGAAGTCCTGAGCCCCTTTAAATCATCCATGAGGGCTGGGGTCAACTTCTGCTATTCTCCTGTTAATATTGATAGTCTGATCTCTTTCCATGAATCATGAATGTTCTTAACAGCAGCTAGAATGTCTAATGCTTCCTAGAAGGTTTTCCATTTCTTTTGCCCAGATCCATGAAAAATATCACCTATGAAAACTACAACCTTATAAAATTTTATAAGAGTTCAAACTCCAGATTATTCTTTGATCCACTGGCTGCAAAATGGATGTTGTTTTGGCAGGCTAAAAACATTAATCTCACTGTACATCCTCATCAGAGCTCTTGGGTGACCAGGTGCATTATCACTGAACAGTAATAAGCTTCAAGGAATCTTTTATGTTGTGTAGGTCTCAACAGTGGGTTTGCCATATTCAGTAAGCTATGTTGTAAATAGATGTGCTTTCACCCAGGCTGTGTTGTTCCATTTATAGAGGCAGAGTAGATTTAGCATAATTCTTAAGAGTCCTGGGATTTTAGAATTGTCAGTGAACACTGGCTCCAACTTAAAGTCACCAGCATTAGTCCTCAACAAGAGTCAGTCCTTTGAAGCTTTGAAGCCGAACACTGACTTCCCCTTTCTAGCTATGAGAGTCCTAAATAGTATATTATTCCAACATAAGGCTGCTTCCTCTACACTATCTATTTAATGTAGCTATTTTTATGAAAGATCTTAGCGAAATCTCTGAATAACTTGCTGCTTCACCTTGCATATGTTTATGGCTTCCTTCCTTAAGCCTCATTAACCAACCAATGTTTGCTTCCAACTTTTATTCTGCAGCTTCCTCACCTCTCAGCCTTCAAAAAATTGAGTCAGGACCTTGGTCTGAGGACAGCTCTGACTTAAGGGAATGTGATGGTTGATCTGATCTTTAATTGAGATCATTAAAACTCTCCATATTAACAATACAGCTGTTTTGCTACTCACTGGAGTAGCACCTTTAATTTCCTTCAAGAACATTTCCTTTGCATTCCAGCTCTGCTAACTGGCTCAAGAGGCCTTGCTTTCAGCCTATCTTGACTTTAGACATGCATTCCTCACTAAGCTTAATCATTTCTAGCTTTTGATTTAAAGTAAGATATGTGACTCTTCCTTTCACTTGGACACTTAGCGGCCATTATAGGGATATTAATTAACCTCATTTCAGTATTTTTGTGTTTCTGGGAATAGGAAAGTCCAAGGAGAGGCAGAGATGGGGAAATTGCTAGTCAGTGGAACAGTCAACACACAAAAACATTTATGAATTAAGTTAATCATCTTATATGGGTGCAGTTTTTGAGATTTCAAAAGTTACAGTAGTACCATTATAGGTCACTGATCACAGATCACCAAAATATAATAATGAAAATGCTTGAAATATTGCAAGAATTACCAAGATGGTGGGCCCCGAGGTCATTTTGCCTTGGTTTATATATCCACTCCTCCCCCTGGGAGTGATTTTTGTAAAATCAAGAGATTAATTATATGCCTACCTAACAGTAGTGCTGTAAGAATTAAATGTGATAATACAGAAAGAATGAATGCAAAATGATCCACAAAGTACTTCTAAAGAGTTGGCTACAACTGATCTTTTTTCAAGTTTTTTATTTAAATTCCAGTTAACAGAGAGTGTAAGATTAGTTTCAAGTGTACAATGTAGTGATTCAACACTTCCATACATCACCCAGTGCTCATCACAGCAAATGCACTTCTTAACTCCAGCCACCTGTTTCCTCCATCCCTCCCCCCCTAACTTCCCTCTGGTAACCATCAGTTTGTTTTCCATATTTAAGAGTCTCCTTGGTTTGTCTACTTCTTTTTTTCCCTCTGTTCATTTGTTTTGTTTCTTAAATTTCACATGAAGTCATATGGTATTTGCGTATCTCCGACTTATTTCGCTTAGTATAATGTTCTCTAGCTCCATCCAAGTTATTGCAAATGGCAAGATTTCATTCACCTTGATGGCTCACAAGGTGAGGAAGAGCTTTGGAAAATGGGACCAATAGACTTGCTCAGTGTAGGTTTGTCACAAACCTTCAATTGGTTAAAAAAAATAAAAAGCAGTATCTGCAAAGCACAGTAAAATTAAGCACAGTAATTAAGCACAGTAAGTTATATGTAAGTAGTACGACTATATACTACAGAGTATACATAAAACTTCTTATTGAACTATGAATATGGTTGTATCAGAATTTCTGGGTAAAATACTCAGGTAAACAGACATGAGCCAAAGTGTCAAAGTAAGGACCTCTAAAGCTTTTCCCCTCCAAAAACCAATGAAAAAAATAGGCAAATATTGTGAGAATCCATTTTTCATAACTAGAAAATAACCAAGGGTTTACAGAAACTAATTTTGTCAATAACAATGGCTTAATCTTGCTAACAGTAAGTTTTGAGACAATTTCACCTACTGTGGTCCTGCTGCCCATACCCCAGCTCCGTGGCAGCCTTGAAAAGTAACAAACTGCTTTCCTCGTAGTGGAGAGAACTGATCATGAATCAAACTTTCAAAGAGTTCCAGTTCCAGTTGACTTCATCTGACCTGTCACCTGGCTAGTATTTCCTGAAAGAACCTGCACAAAAGGCTTTTTTTCTTTTTCTTTTTCTTTTTTTTTTTTCTTTTTTCTTGAAACTCAACAGAAACTGCCCAGTACTGAAGGCATTTTTGTAATGTGTTAACATCACGGCTCCCTGAGGGGAGGGTAACAATTGGGAAAAACAATAGACTAACAAGAATCTTAAAAGAAGCTGTGTAATGAGATGCCCAAAGAACTTTGTAAAAAGATCGAACATATTTCTGAGTGACTACATATACGCCTTCGGCTATATACATGTCCTCAAAAGGACCTAAGAAAGCACGAAACACACCTCTGACTGACCTTGAAGTTCTGTGGAAGCATAAAGTAAAGACTAAGGCAGGGCTTTTAAGTGCCAGAGGGTGTGTTGAAGGCATGATCCAAATTCAGGGTCCCACAACAGTGATGGAGATTCAATACTCCATTTGTCAAAGAACTCTCTGTCTAGTTATTTACTGATGGGAAACTAAGCAAGTATAGATATTAGAGGCCACACATAAAGATTACTGACTTAGCAGAATTCAAAGAAGTCACAAAACTACCACAGGAGCAGTAACAACACTGAACCTTAAAGGAGGAAGGGACCTAATTTCCAAAGATGACACATGATTTGAGATAGTCTAGTTTGCAAGAAAAATATAAGCCATGTAAAAAAAAGCATGTCTCAGACAAAGGGAAAATGCACTTAATACAAATCATCCAGGAAGAAACTCCAAAAAGACAGACGTACTAGTCATAGACTTTAAACCAGTTATTTTAAATATGGCCATAGTGTTAAAGGATTAGCTATTTTAAATGTGCTCAAGCAGCTAAAGGATATCATATCTACTAAATAAAGTATGAGATAGATATTTTTCCAAATACAGAACACCAATATGTAGATTGAAATTATAAAATTCACCTCCAAATAAGAATTCTAAATTTGAAAAAGTAGAATCAAAATGGAAAATTCCCTAGAAAGCCTCCATACAGATTTGGCAGGCAGAGAAAGCACTGGTAACATGAAGAGAAGACAAGGGGCACAACCAATTTGAAGAAAGAGAAGAAAGTGAAGAATTACCGGAACTGTTAGAGGACTCACCATTTTATATTTCCAAAGCTATACAAAGCTATCATCATCAAGACATTATGGCATTGACCTGGCTCTGCTCTAATATTAGAGCAGAATTTTAGCCCAGAGAAAATCTTGTCGTATTTAGAAATCAAGGCATTAGTGACAGAATATGGAAATAATTCAAGGAAAAGTTTCATTCAATGAAGGCACTGAGTACCCACTTCACCATCCAACAGAATAGAACTTATCTTGCAGTGTCAATATCAACAGAGATATGAAGATTAGAGTCCATATTTTAGGAAGATACATCAAATTACAGAATTCTAGTCTTAGGTAACTTTGCTTGGACTTTAACATACAACAATTATTTTAAAGAATGATTTGGTATGTAAACTTTGATTTATGATATTAATAATCAAGCCAATTTATCAATATATTGGCATCATTTTACATATCACATGGTAACAAAAGTTCAAAATATCTGAGCTTTAATTCACAATGATAAACTGTTCTGTTGAAGTTAATACAGTTCTCTGAACTTCAGTAATTGAAATATGTTTTAGCTTTTGAACATCACAGATATCCTCTAACATAATGTCACTAATATTCTCACAGATTAGAAGTAAGCTGAATATAAGGATCTTAGGGTGTCATCAGTATAAAAGTAGCTGCTACTAATACAATTAATTTAATAGTGACAGCACTGCAGGTGATGTGAATACATATGCATTCCATGCAGATCAGATAATTTATAAATTTGAGGAGTTCTTTTATGCTCACATTTCTGCAGAGCAAGCATTTCAACATTTTGAAAGGTAATTGCAATTGTCATATTATTCAAAATGCAGTGAAGCATACATGTAAACATCTGTTCTAAAAATTGAAAGCTTTAGACATTTTAATGAATTTTCATGTTCAAGTAAAAAGCTAGTACTGAATCCTATAGTAAAATTCATTAGGAACCATATCCTGAAGTCCTCATACAGGTTATAACACAGAATTCCCAGAACACAGCTTTTAAAAAGGTTATGTTTAATAACATATTTCCCCTACCTTAACATATGGCTACATAAAGGGTCTTATCTATATTTGTGTTCTTTAATTATGTCCAATTTTAATTCTCTCCACTCATTCCTATTTTTGGCATTGTCATTTTTATTACTACTGAACATGTAATAATGCATGCTCAGGTTCAACATAATTTTGGAATACAAAAGTTTCTATGGCACACCAGTCTCTAAAAGAGGGGAAAAAAATAACTAAATGCCCTTTAATTTTTGCCCTGCTTTGTATTCAAAAGTGAAAAACAAGTAGGAAAAAATACACACTTTGCAAATTTCCAAGATCCTGCAGCATAACAGCCTGAAATTTGTCATAAATTTTGCTGCCTGCAATAAACAATGGTTTTCTGATCTGGTATCCACAATTACTGTATGCTTTACAAACCACTAACATATCTTCTGCATCTGAATGTATACTGGTAACAAATATATCATGGCAAACAAACCAAAAAAAGTCTCATTTCAGTGTTTGCATGCATGATAGAAACTATCAAAAATATGGAAAGATGTAGGCATATCACTTAGCTCTAAGTCTGAGACTATCTGCTGAAGGTGAAGAAATAATATCATTTCTCTGCTCCTGAGACTGAGTTAGAGAGAGAATAAGGAATATGAATTTATTTTCATAATGGTAAAAAAGCAATATTCACATAATATATTATTCTTTGACCTCTTTGAAAATTTTTAAGTTTCTGAAAGAGCTTTGAAAATTTCAATAACTTTATGAGAACATAAATGTAGTAAAAGGATCCTTGCCACTTGCCTGAGATGTTTTCTAGATCCCCTCAGAAATCACCTACAAATATCAGAAATATAGTTTTGTTGAGATAAAACTGATGTTATGAACAAAATAAACCATATTTAAGAGCATTTTAATCATACTCTTCCAATCTTCCAATTCGTATCCTTCTTTTAGTCTCGAAAAAGTTAAGTTCCAACAACAAAGGCATAAGTTGCTTATTTGAATACTTCTGCTGAAATAGGTCTTTCTTCTCCTGCCAAGTTCAAATCTCCCCCCAGCCAACCACTGAGCAAAAAAGATTTCTTGAGTTCCCACATGCTCATATGAGTGGATGCTCATAGTAAAAAAACAAATAAAAATAAAAAGCCTTATAGCAACTTCCAACTCTGCCTGTTCAGAGAAGTTTCAGAAGGAAAACCTCCTGCCTCTGTTTAGGCCCATAATCTTACCTATTAAAGTAGCAAGCAGAAGAGTTTCAAGCCTGAGCTTTCTGCCTAAAAACATTCAGAGTGTTCTAAGCATTTGTTAAATGCTCCCCAGAGCGGTGAAGGAAGGAGACCCTGTCTTTTAATTTTCACTCACCAGATCTTATTTCCCCAATGACCCTATTACAATACAGGGTAAATGTCAGAATAATTAAACAAAATTTCTGTGAAGGGTCAGATAGTATTTTAGACTTTGTAGGCCAAAAGACAAAAATTGGATATTATATATTTATATAAAAGAATAACAGATTTTTTGTATTATATTTACATTACATTTTCTAAAAACATAATATCGGGTGCCTGGGTGGCTCAGTGGGTTAAAGCCTCTGTCTTTGGCTCAGGTCATGATCTCAGGGTCCTGGGATCGAGGCCCACATCGGGCTCCCTGCTCGAGGCAGCCTGCTTCCTCCTTTCTGCCTGCCTCTCTGCCTACTTGTGATCTCTCTCTCTGTGTCAAATAAATAAATAAAAATCTTAAAAAAAATAAAATAAAAACATAATATCAATAGTACAGGCATATTGAGAAAATTATTTGGTATTTTGGAGAAAAAACATTTTGCTTGATTATGGGAAATACTAAATTTCAGACACAATCAAAACTAATTACAGAGTTTCCTAAGTTAATGCTTATGTTTTATATATTTTATCTTTAAAAATACCTCTACACAGAGAGATACTGTTACTGATATTAATCCATAAGCGTGTGATTTTTGAGTATTGCTTAGAAGGCATTTATGGAAGTCTATTCTTTTGATATTTACTTCTTAAAATGTCCTCACATTGCAGAGTAGTCACAACTGAAGGCTACACAGAGCTCTTCAATTACACATAGATTCTAAACATGGAAACTTCCTCTAGAAATTTCAGAAAACACTTCCACTGCAAATCTGTTGGAATGGCGATAATACTTTTTGTTTTAACTTTTGTCATGGAAAAAAAATACAGAAACTTGATTATTACTTGAGATTTAAGTAAGTTAACAGTCATCAAAATGATTTTACTACAGTATAAGTTTCACACCTGACTGTTATTTTATCGTTTATTTTTGGCTGAATTCTTTGAGAAATGGTATAAAAAGCTAACATCCAAAGCCATTCAGTATTTTCTAGTAGTGACTGAGAATGGTTCTTCTCATTCAGAAAAAGGTCAGTGTTGTCCTGAGCTCAAAAATTTCCAGTAAAACATTACCACAGCTTACCCATCAGACTGCAGTGTGACAGGGAAAGTCAGGTTAACTCCACTTGTATTTCTGACTAAATATCACAGGACTTAAAATGGTTAAATCCACAAGAGAAATGAAATTCAATGAACTAGTTAAATTTTACATGACACAATGTCTTCTACAAAATACATGATAATGAGTAACATAGTTGCTGGAGGCTTTAGAAACCTTGTGTTTTCCCTGGCTTTGTAAAGTTTTCCAACTAATTCTTTTGCTCAAAATATTTTCCCCCAGGCGCCTGGGTGGCTCAGTGGGTTAAAGCCTCTGCTTTCCGCTCAGGTCATGATCTCAGGGTCCTGGGATCGAGGCCCACATCGGGCTCTCTGCTCAGCGGGGAGCCTGCTTCCTCCTCTCCCTGTCTCTCTGCCTGCCTCTCTGCCTACTTGTAATCTCTCTCTCTGTGTCAAATAAATAAATAAAATCTTTAAAAAAAAATTAAAAAAAAATATTTTCCCCCACTATCAGTTCTAACAAATCTTAGATTCTGCTTCAGGTTGTGCTGAACATTTTCTCACTTTGACAGTTTGTCTCTTACAGTTATTCTACACAGACCTTTTAGAGAGTTTAATTCTTCACTTTCTACTTATCAGCTCACCTGATAAAAACATGGGCAGTATTGGTAATATTTGTCAACTTTGCAAGAGTCAGAGAAAATAAAAATATCTGTCTTCCTATGATCCAACAATTGCACTGCTAGGTATTCACCCAAGAAATCCAAAAAACACTAATTCAAAATGATACATGCATCCCAATGTTTACAGCAGCTTTATCTACAATGGCAAACTATGGAAACAGCCCAAGTGACCATCAGCGGATGAATGGATAAAGATGTGGTGTATATACAATAGAATGCTACTCAGCCATACAAAAGAAGGAAATTTTTCCATTTCCAATGATAGGAATGGAGCTAATGTATTATGCTAAGCAAAATAAGTCAGAAAGACAAATACCATATGATTTCACTTATATGTGGAATTTAAGAAACAAACAAGCATAGGGGAAAATAGAGGCAAAAGAAGAAACAGACTCTTAACTATAAAGAAGAAACAACTGATTACCGGGGGAGAGGTGGGTGAGGGAACGGGTTAAATAGGTGATAGGGATTAAGGAGTGCTCTTGCTGTGGTGAGAACTGGGTGATGTACATAAGCGTTAAATCCCTATAACATATACCCAAAACTAATATTACACTGTATGTTAACTGGACTTGAAATAAAACCTTAAGATTTAAAAATGATAAAAATTGGGCGCCTGGGTGGCTCAGTGGGTTAAAGCCTCTGCTTTCGGCTCAGGTCATGATCTCAGCGTCCTGGGATCGAGGCCCGCATCGGGCTCTCTGCTCAGCAGGGAGCCTGCTTCCTCCTCTCCCTGTCTCTCTGCCTGCCTCTCTGCCTACTTGTAATCTCTCTCTCTGTGTCAAATAAATAAATAAAATCTTTAAAAAAAAAAATTTTTTTTAAAAATTTAAAAAAAATTAAAAAAAAATAAAAATGATAAAAATTTAAAATTTTTTTCTAAATTAAAAAAATNTTTAAAAAAAATTTTAAAAAAATTAAAAAAAAATAAAAATGATAAAAATTTAAAATTTTTTTCTAAATTAAAAAAATTGTTTTTAATTGACTATGAATATTACTTCCAATGGCCTAAACTCTTTAATGCAACTGTTCTAAAAAAGCTGATAGTGTTTTTGTTTTGTTTTGTTTTTTAACAAATTTCAACTGCCACAATCACACGTATTTTAATTAACTCACGAACATAAAGTGGCTTTCACTGCTTGGATAACTTAGAAAATTTGGTTACAGCTTCATTGTTTTGTGTCTGAAGTTCTTCCATGATGACATACTATTTTTTTGATGTGTAACTGATAGATCAGTTTCAGGTATACAGCAGTGTGATTCAATATTTGCATGCATTGTAAAATGACAATAAATGGTTACTATCTCTATTTACTCTATAAAGTTATTATTGACTATATTCTTCATACTGTGTCTCACATTCCCATGATTTACAACTGAAATTTATGCGTCTTGATCCCCTTCAGCCATTTCACCACCACCCCCCAACTCCCATCTGGCAACCACCAATCTGTTCTGTAAATCTAGAGGTTCTTTTGCTTTTAGATTCTACATATTCCATTTTCAAATTTTTAAGTCTTTCTCATCATTGTCTTCAAGTCATGAATATTGCCTTGAGTCTTTATTCTGGCAACATATATGTATGTTGTCATCTTTTAGCACTACTATAATGTCATTGCATAACAAAGTGAATTAAGGAATTGACTTCAATGGAGACTAAGATGATCACTTCAGAATCTTGTGTCCCAACACATTCCATAACAATCATATCTAATCAGATAACGCATTTTCCAGCTTTAATACGATTGACATAACATTGCTTAAGTTTAAAGTGTACAATGTGATAATCTGATGCATATGTTATGAAATGATTACAATAAGGTTAATCTATCCATCACATTCCATTATGATTTGCCTGTGTGCTAAGAACATTTAAAATTTCATCTCTGCAACTTTAAAACATGTACTAGAGTATTTTTTTAATATAAATAACCATGCTATATATTAGATCTCCAAAAATTATTCATCTTACAACTGGAAGTTCGTACACTTTGAGCCACATCTCCCTATTCCTCCAGCTCCTTGGTAACCACCATTGTACTGTTTCTAGGATTTGGGTTTACTTTTTTTTTCCCTTAAGATTCCACGTTTCTGTGGGATCATATAGTGTTTGCCTTTTTTTACTTTACATACTACCCTCAAAGTCCATCCATGTTGCAAATGGCAAGATTTACTTCATTATGACTGAATAATATTCCAGTGTGTGTGTGTGTGTGTGTGTGTGTGTGTGTATATATATATATATACAGGTCACATTTTCTTTTTTTTTTTTTTTTTAAGATTTTATTTATTTATTTGACATAGAGAGAGAGATTACAAGTAGGCAGAGAGGCAGGCAGAGAGACAGGGAGAGGAGGAAGCAGGCTCCCCGCTGAGCAGAGAGCCCGATGTGGGCCTCGATCCCAGGACCCTGAGATCATGACCTGAGCTGAAAGCAGAGGCTTTAACCCACTGAGCCACCCAGGCGCCCAACAGGTCACATTTTCTTTATCCATTCATCCATCTGTGAACATTTCTTGTGTTCCCATATCTTCACTATTCCAAGTAATGCTACAGTAAACCTGAGGATGCAAGTATCTCTTCAAGATAGTGATTTCATTGCTTTCAGATACATACCCAAAAGAGGAATTACTGAATCATATGTTAGTTCTATTTTTAATTTATTGACAAGCCTCCATACTGTTTTCCATAGTGGCTGTGCCCGTTTACATTCCCACCACTACTGTAGTAGGATTCTGTTTTCTCCATATCCTGGCTTTTTAATAACTGCCATTCTAAGAGGTGGAAGGTGATTTTGATTTGCCTTTCCCTGATGATTACTAACATTGAGCATCCTTCATGTACCTGTTTGTATATCTTCTTTGGAAAAAGGTCTATTCAGATCCTTTACCCATTTTCTAACTGGATTATTTTTCTGAGTTGTAGGAGTTCCCTATACATTTTTGAAATTAACCTATCTGATATATGGTTTGTCGATATTGTGTATCATTCCATAGGCTACCCTTTGTTTCTTTTACCATGCAGCTTTTCAGTTTGATGTACAATAACATAAAAAACAAAACTTAAATTTAACCAAGGAGGTAAAAGATGTATATACTGAAAAAAATGATATTGAAGAATTAAAGACACAAATGGGAAGATATTATATGCCCATGGATTAGAAAAATATTGCTAAGATATCCATACTACCCAATGATATCTATGTATTTTATACAAACTATCAAAATTCTAGTGGTATTTTTATTTTCACAGAAATAGAAAAAATATTCCTAGAATTTGTGTGGAACCCAAATGACCATGGATAGCCAAAATAATCAGGGGAGGCGGTGGCAGCACGTATCATATCTTGATCTCAGATGGTACCAGAACAGTATAGTAACTTCAAAAAAACAAACACGTACACCAATGGAACAGAATTAAGAGTCCAGAAATAAACTACACATGTAGGGCCAACTAACATTTGACAAGTAAGCCGAGAATATTCAATGGGGAAAGGGTTTTATTTTTCAATAAATGGTACTGGGGAAACTGGATATTTATATGCAAAAAAATTGAAACCCGACCTCAATTTTATACCACTTATAAAAATTTTGAACCATCAAATTCCTAGAGGAGAAAAACTCCTTCACAAGATCTTGGTAACAGATTATTTGGACATGACACTAAAAGCACAAGTAACAAAAGTAAAAATAAACTAGTGGGACTACAAACTAAGTTTTTGATAATTTTTCCTAGTGATTTCAAATCTGTAATGACACCTGACCTCTAAATGACAAACAGAAGACCAAGTACAAAGATCACTTTTCTAATATTGCAGCTGAGGTAAATGAAGCTCATAACTGAACTCCTCCATGAAGGATTTTACCACAGATATGCAGATACATTTACATACTATTATTGACTTTAGGGAAATATTTTCAAGCACCAGGAGTTGACTACCTAAAAAAAAGCAGACAAATCCTGCTTGGTAAAAGTGTAACAGCAGTAACCATAGAAAAGGCATTATGGATAGCCCATGTATTTTTCTCCATCATGAAAATTTTGTAAATGTATTGGTATTTCTTTCTTAACTGAAATGAAATTTTTTAAATTTTCTCTGACCTACCATTACTTCCATTCCCTAAATAAAAATATATCTTCACTTTATAGTGAAAGAAGAAAGTAGGCACTCTTATAATTACTCCTTTCCTCTGGCATATAATTTCCCCGACTTATGAAAGCTCTATTATGTGCACTAATAAAACTCTAATCTGATATCTGATGTCTTCTCACCATGGCTCTCTAATCAATCATCTTCTCAGGAAAAATTGAGAAAGGTATTCTGAAGACCTCAGCTGATGGGCAAAAGAAGTATTAGGTATCCACCATTCATTTCAAATATTTCCTAACCCATCCTTGGATAAATATTCAGCATTTGATATTTTATCTTAGTATGAATTTACATTAATATTTTAACCAATCCACTCCACTAGAAATGCTACATTGCAATAGTGTGATCATGGAAAACTGAAAAAATGTCTGAAAACATCTGTAAAGAATTATAAATTATCAATACAATCTACCCAAATGTGAATATTTATGTATATACTGTGAATATTTGGCTTGCACTGAATTTGGAGATTCTGAGGGTGATTTCTTATTCTGGATTCTAAATATATGGAAAGATTACTGCTAAACAAGCAGGCAACCAGGTAAAAAGACCACGGATTTCTGAGGAATTAATCATTTCACAGAGGCTGATTTTTCTTCTGCCTATGACCCAAAGCATGAGCAGCTGTCATACAAAACAAAAAGGAGGGGCATGTGGATAAGGCCTGGCACATATTCATGTAGGCATTTGTTTAGATCAAAGGATTAATTGTCTTTTTAACAACCAGCTGCTATTTACTTGCCAGTTCCTTTTCAGATATGTATTCTCTACCTCCATACTGAATTCAAATGTTTAAACTAAAAAATATATATATCCCTTTTCATGGTACTATTTCCAAAATTTAGAAGAGCATTTTAAGAATATTCACACTGAGCATTATAGTAAGATATCTTCATATTCAACCTGAATGAATGGTTTCCCATTCAAGTTACCTACTCTCTGTTCATGATGCTCAACTGAACACCACTGAATTTTCCCATGAGAAATGTGTTTGTGTGTTTTGTAGGGGACTGAAGTCATTTTACATTTTCAAAATAAACACAAACTTTCTGAAAACATAGAAAACAGCACCATAAAATATTGACAATGAAGTCAATTGCTATCAACCAAGACAGGAGTAAAAAAGGGAACTGGGTCCTTTCCTGAATTCACTCTCAATCACACTCAATACAAAGCCCCAAAACTGTTTCATCCAGAATACCTCAGCATAGTCTCTAGGTGTTAAAAATTAATTAGGTCCTTATTTTAGAACTGGAAGAATAAAGTATGTGTTTTTGTAGGTTTTTAAAAATTTCATGGAAAGCCAAAATCTAGTATCCTCATAGTATATGAGCCAAGAAGTATGCTAGGCAAATAATAATTGCATCTCTTTACATTTCTTGATACATCTGTCAGAACTACCATAAACTAGAAACTAGTTTAGAGACACTAACTATCTCAGTGATTTCACAGAGTTTTACATTGGCAAAACCAGGATTAAGCTCTTTTGTCTATCTTCAATATTCTTAACAGAAAAAAAAAAAAAAGAAATCAAGGAACAAAGTATTCTTGCAAAACAGCCCTATGTATGATTTGTTCTTCCATGATAGAAAAAAGTTGATTTTTGCAAGATCGCTAAAGTTGAGTTGTAATATTTTTACAAGTTTATGTCTGGATTAGCCAGTCAAGTTCTGAACCTCAAATGTGTTTTAAACTCCTTTAAAATAAAATCAGGAGCTCAGGTCACCTGGGTGGCTCAGTGGGTTAAAGCCTCTGCCTTCGGCTCAGGTCATGATCTCAGGGTCCTGGGTCAAGCCCCACATAGGGCTCTCTGCTCAGCAGGGAGCCTGCTTCCTCCTCTCTCTCTGCCTGCCTCTTTGCCTACTTGTAATCTCTCTGTCAAATAAAAAAATAAGATCTTTTAAAAAAATAATAAAGTCAGCAGATCAAATTACACGTCACCACTGGTCATATTGAAAGTTAAAAATTCAACAGTCTTTGATTTCTAATACAAGATTCTTTACTATTTTCAATTGCTTAAAAACAATAATATTCTACTCATTCAGTTTAACCTCTATCTTTTCCTCTTGGAAGCTAAATACTTAAAAGAAAAAAATCTTTCTTTATGAAAAGCCATCCTCTTGGGCTTACAGTTGGGGCACAGACATTAGATGAAAGGTACTATTAAAGGCAAAGATTGAAAATTTTGGTAGGAGCCATATAATAAAAGGATGCTAAAGTCTACACTTAGGTGGTAGCAATCAGGATGGAAAAAATGAAACAAATAACAAACCTGTACAAGGAATAAGAGTTATAGGACTTAGTTTCACATTGTTTGGTGGATATAGGAAATTGAGGAATCAAAACTGTTTCCTATAAATCTAGTTTGTAGAAATGAAAGATGCTTCAGATCCAAAACCACCTATATCAATGAGAAGAGGCAGAAACTAAATATACAAGTTATACAAATGTATTCAAATACTGCCTTAATATTTTAGAAGATCAAAATCCTGTGGAGATATTGCCTATAATGTGTCTCTCAACAAAGGTTCTAACACGTAAGTTAAAATTAAGATGTTTAGTATATCCTTAATTCTTTTTTTTTTTTTAAAGATTTTATTTATTTATTTCACAAAGGGAGAGAGATCACAAGGAGGCAGAGAGGCAGGCAGAGAGAGAGAGGGGGAAGCAGGCTCCCCGCTGAGCAGGGAGCCCGATGCGGGCCTCGATCCCAGGACCCTGAGATCATGACCTGAGCCGAAAGCAGAGGCATTAACCCACTGAGCCACCCAGGCGCCCGAGTATATCCTTAATTCTTATGTCACTGGCTTCACATAGCAATCTCTGATCACTCCCATCAACAGATTATCCCTAATTAACTTTGGCCATGCTATTCACATTACCTTGCCTTGATTGTAAGGCGTTGGAGGGCAATGGTCTTGGAGCACTGTAATTTTAAAGCTCCAAAGCATCTTGGTTAGGGGCTTTCATATTTTTATTGTGTATTAAATATATTTGAATAAACCAATGACCTGCAGACCCAAAAAAAGATTCAATAAAACTTTGTATTCAGTTTTCTATATTTAAAGATAAATGAGTTCTAAAATCACTCTCTTGCTAAACATTAAGTAATCTTTCATTTCTCTCCAAGGTCAACTCTTTAGAGGCATATATATTGCTATGTTAAGCTATAATTACCAGAAAACATGTTTTTCCTCTTAAGAATTTTGTACAAACATCTTTCTATACCACTAATTAAAAAACATTTCCTGTTATTAGCACCTGGAATCTGAACCTACACCCCATCAGAACCTTATCTGGTAGTCCGGATGTCTCCCTTGGTTCCTGTTTCCCTCACCTTTAACCTCATTTTGGTCTGCTACGGTTAACTCTCTAAAAATTCCCTGAAATAACTAAAATTTGTGGTATTCAGGGCCTGTACCTAGGTCTAAAGAAAGCACTGATCTCCAGTGGTCGCCTATTCTAATGTCATCATTAGTGGCATCATGCAGGTGTCTTCCAACGATATTCAATGTCTTCCAATAGAATATGCATATAGCAATGCCTGTATTGAACCAAGCCTATTTTAGGGGTGATAGCCAAATACATGATAACTATAGTTAAAAGTGGAAAAATCTTGGGCACCTGGGTGGCTCAGTGGGTTAAAGCCTCTGCTTTTGGCTCAGGTCATGATCTCAGCGTCCTGGGATCGAGGCCCGCATCGGGCTCTCTGCTCAGCAGGGAGCCTGCTTCCTCCTCTCCCTGTCTCTCTGCCTGCCTCTCTGCCTACTTGTAATCTCTCTCTCTGTGTTAAATAAATAAATAAAATCTTAAAAAAAAAAAAGTGGAAAAATCTAGAGGCACCTGGGTGGCTCATTCAGTTTAGTGTCCAACTCTCGGTTTTGGCTCAGGTCATACTCTCAGGGTCATGAGATGGAGCCCACTTTGGGCTCCATGCTCAGCAGAAAGTCTGCTTGTCCCTTTCCCTTCCCACCTGCCCATACCCCATAGCACACTCTAAAAATAAAATCTTAGAAGAAAAAAAAAAAAGAGGCAGTCTAAACATTCCTATCTTAGCACTTAATAGGCTCATTTTAAGATAGGATGTGAGATAATAGAAAATCAGATTTCTGCCCCTCGTCCCTAGCAGAGCTGCTGAAACCTTTGTGATTTCCCCAGTGATAGGAGTGTCTTTTGCTTTAATAAGTCAAACAAATTTAAATGATTCTTTGAGTATAGATTTTTAATTCCCTCCCCCTCCCCAACAAAAGACCCCTATAAAATACATGAAGTAGAATGTGGGAAAGTAGACAAAAGCAAACATACAGGAAGTTTGAATTTGGTGTCTATTATGTAGAAGATAATTTTCATCGCCAGAGACCAGTTGATCAAAAGCCCTACAATTAGGTGAAGTATAAAGCACTAAAAGAGAGCCTATTATATGTAAATTTAATGCCAGAGCATTTCCATGAAAATAATAATTATCATCATCATTATGTCACAAAAACTCTGGATACCTAACAGAATTACACATACTTCTTCAATATTCATGCCCTAACTGTTCCCAACTCAATGGGAAAGAATATGGAAAAAGCAGAAAAAAAATAGAAAAAAATTAACTGTAAAACACTCATTCGCTCTGAGTTCTTTCTCCTTGATTAGAAAATGAAGTCTTAAATTTTTGAAATAAAGGCAAAGACACTATCAGAACTTACCAGAGGATTTGTATATAGTATATATAGTTATTTGTGTATAACATTTGTATATGGCTAATGTATATACTTTTATATATAATTAATTTTGCATATAGTTAAATGCTAGAAATAGAGGTTATTCCTTTTGAATTAGACTGGGATTTTTTCTTTTTAGCCAATTATTGAGACTGGATTTCATATATAAGGATTTGATACAGAGCTTCCTTATTCTCAGACTCAATAAAGACTTAATACTTCATCTTGGCTACTGTAATTGATGCCAATACCATTTGAATAACAAATTTTCACTTATGTCCCTCAAAGTCCCCACCCTATACATGAAGGTTTAAGACCTCACATTGCTCTGTAGTCCTCTAAAAGATCAAGAAAAGCCCAAAAATTTAAAAAAAAAAAAAAAAAAAAAGCTTCCATCAAATGCCTGGCACATCAATGCTAGGTGTGGATGAGGCAACGGTCTCTTGAGCAGAAAATACTGGACCACTCTTTAGTACTCCAAGAGAATAAATGGATTCTATTAGGTCTTAAGGTATAAGCACTATATTTGAGACGGTTTAACTTCATAGTGGCCTCAATGCAAGGTCTTCTGTATACAAGGGTATACATTCTAGATACAATGTATATGGGAAGGATGACACGCATCTTTGGAAATGATATACCACACCATTAAAAATGTGCTTATCTCAAACTATTTGACTACAGAACATGCCACATTTTTTTTCCAAATAAACAGTACTTACGAAATTATATCTTAATTTTTCCTTGAAAAAAATCACAATTGTCAAAGTAGTTTATTTGATTTAAATAAGACCTCATATTTGCATAAGTGACTGCATGATTAACAGGAAAGACTTGCAAATTGGAGATATAGCTTAAAAAAGTCTACCATCTTAAGATTTAACGGTTTAACTTAAGTGCTATCATGAGCTTGTTAACATTTGTTAAAACTTTTTAAATTTTCATGATAACACATATTGGTTTGTGTAATTTCCCCTTATATTAAAAAATAGAATTGACTGCCAACATTATGTAATGGAATAGATGAGATTTCCAAGACTACGAGGATTTTAAAATCCTATCATTTCTTGTATGTAAATAATTACTTTGGGGGGAAAAAAGCTTTTATTGCTTGTCTATTGCAAAAGCAACTTTCCTATATTATAATGCTGAAATCCCCTATTAATATGTAACATTATTCACTTTTATAAAACCCCCTTTTTAACAAAAATTAACCTCCAAAACCTTTGAAAGTATTTAAATCGACCATACCATAAAGCGAAAAACATTAAGCAAAATAATGAAAATGTGTAGGTGTACGCTGAATAGGGAAAGTCTCAACTCTAGGGAATACAGACGTTAAGAGAGCATAGAAGTGAGGGCAAAGACGACAAAACCTGCAGCTAGTGACTTTGGAGATAAACACCAAGGACACGTAC
This sequence comes from Ailurus styani, assembly GCA_002007465.1. NCBI lineage: Eukaryota > Metazoa > Chordata > Mammalia > Carnivora > Ailuridae > Ailurus > Ailurus styani. The sequence goes on from LNAC01000133.1 coordinate 1,866,231, forward strand.
CTAAAAGCCAAAAAAAGATGTTTCAGGGAGGAAGGAATGAACACTTTTGTCAAACACTAAATGATCAATTGTAATCAGAACTGAAAACTGGCCACTAGTTTTATCAATTCAGTGGGTAATGGTGACCAGCATAAGCAATCTGGTAGAATAGACAGAAAAAACCTGGCTGGATTGGATTCAACAGAAAAATGGACTTGTAATTTGGAGTTGTACTTATGTCCAATATTTTTTAATGACTACATAGAAATTAAAAAATCATGGAAAAATTGATTTAGGATGTTTCTTAACATGTTCAAGGCAAGCGTCAGAAATGCTAAATTATAGTGGCATCATAGAGAGGAATAGAGGCATAATATTTGAAAAACAAAACAAAACCTACAAAAATATGTAGTTGATGAAATAAAAGGAGAAACAAGTTATAGATAACTAAGATTTTTGTGCATGGAGGACAATGAAGATAGTGGTAAGACTAGGGAAGTAGGATAAAATATTACCTCAGTGTTAGACTTATTGAATAAAATAAAAAGCAGGAGATCTGTGACAATGGGAAACATAAATATATATATATGTACATACATATATATACATCCATATATATATGTATATATTTATATAGTATTTTTAAAGTGGTATCAACTAGGCTCAGGAGCTCAATCCCGGCTAAGTGCCTGTTTTTATAGATAAAGTTGTATTGGAAATCAGCCACACTCATTCATTTATGTATTGTCTGTGACTGCTCCTACAGAGCAGCAGAGATGACCAGTGCAACAGAGACTTATAGTCTTAAAATATTTACTCTTTAGATCTTTGCATAAAATTCTAGCCAACCCTCATGTGAACTAATTGTCATTAAAACAGCAAACTGTGACTGCTAATATAGTGAATGATTTAACTAAAATGCTACCACTAAAAACTAGTTTACTAATGTTTCATTCATTGAGTGGTCAAATGGCTCAGTGCAAAACGTGGTAATCCTGGAGCCTTTCGACCCTAGCTAAAAATTCCAAAACCATGTGAAAACAGATCATCAATATATCAAATAAAAGACTATATTTATTACTGAAGGATGGAGTAATTAAATAATTAGCTTAGTTCTGAAACATTCAGGAATTGAAAATTTCAAGGCTTTACCTGATGCAAACTTCCACCATTTTCAAAAGACTCTCAAAATCAGAATGATTTTGAATGGGTGCAAGTGCTAGTTCAAATTTTCTTTGGCAAGGAGAAAAGGTGCTTTGACCGCAACCCCAAAAAGCTGTAAGTCCTTATGATAGTGATGATCATGATGTATAGAGAATCTTTAATCTAGAAATTTGCTGAAATATTTTTTATCATCTCCACAGAAGTTGGAAATCCTTTACAAATATTTAGGATTTTTGGTACCTCATCGTTAATAAATTAAAAATTTTAATCCTATAGCAACTATGCAAATATATCATATGATTATTTTCTACCACTATGCTGTCAAGGGTTATTTATGCAAGCAATTACCCAAATATTTAAGACAATAATTTCCCTGTACAATTATTTTTTCAACACATGTGTATTTCTTATGTTTACTGAAGACTAGGTGTTTCATTTGGGCCAGTGCCTTAATTAGAATGATGTTCCTCTAACTGGAAAGTAGAAATACAATTTAAACAGAAGAATGAAACCAAGACAAAAGATTAATTTTGAAGCTGGAATTCATCACAGTTAAACCAGTGAGATAAGACACATTTAATTAGAACCCTCACAACAGAGGCAGAGTGAATAAAAGTTTCCAAGGCCTTTGCTAAATTAACTAAATTGCACCTTACAAAAGTCTCTGTCTGCAAAATATTTGGCGTAAGTGGTAATGTCTATTGACTTTGAAGAGTTAACTTTCTGTGATTAAGTGTGTGGGTTATGTAGACAAAGCATTTCAAAGCTGTATCTGTGGAATGATGCTTCCTTTAAATTTCATGAAAGTCATTCAAAGAAAGATGAGAAGCTTCACTCTAGTGAAATGCACTGATACACCATCCTTACAAAATGACACAAAAGCACTAACTCATTCAGCCACATCCTATTAGAGCTAGAGAAAATCCTGATGATCTGGAAATTTAGACCTGAGTTGTGAGGAATTCCTCAATACATTTCAACAATTTACTTCAGGTTCCTTCAATGCCACTGAAGGATTTTTAATTCCCTCTCATGGACCCTCTTTAATTAAAATCAACACAATAAAATAATTTGATATTCAATGATGTCAGACATTTTATATATTATTTTTTACATTTGAGTGGTCACCTGGGCCATGTATTCTGGATTTCTACTTTGTACTGAATTAGCTTTAAATAGCTCACTAAAATAAGGGATTTTTTGGATTTAGTTTGAAAGTTTTGTAGCATTTTGATTTATAGCATGTATTCTTACACTTATACCTCAAGACATACCACTGTGAAAACCTGAGGTCTCCTACAGGAAACATTTCTGAGTTTTCAGCAGAAATGTTCTCCTCCTAAATAGGTCCACTGGATGCTTAAAATCTTCATTTTTTAATCCCAACCTTAGAAAATATCGATAGAAAACATTTCTAGCTCTACATTGTGTTTGTTAATAACACTCTTTTTGGTTTTGTAAATTTGAGTCATCAAGATTCACTCTTTTCTCCTAGTGTTCTCTAATACAGTTCTAGCACTGGGCTTTTAAAAAGACATTTTCCACCTTCTGACAAAGGAAGTAGTCTCATAATAGAGACAAAAATATTTCCTCTTAACTTACATCTTATACAATGGCACAGGGTATTTTAAATAACAAGTGCCTTGTATATGGGGTTTCTTAAACAGGATAAGACATGGAGATTTCATTCATCGTTACAATGCATTAGTTTTCTGTTCTTCCAGCCCTGACAATAAGGAAGCCCGGCCTTTGGTGAACAAAGAAGGGCCAGTCCCCAGCCCACCCCTGGGGCCATTCTTCCCTTTTCACAAGGAACAATACATTCAGATGCATATAGTTTCTGGACCCATTTTATGGCTCTAGAATCCCAGAAGCCCAATTCATTTTCATCCTATCACTGATCTCTTTCTTTCACATCAGCAGTGTTTTTGCTGAGGTGTTTGACTGGATCAAATGCTTAATCGCTTTAGCAAATAGTTGTCCAGTTACTCCCTCAGTGTTCTTTCCAGAGAATGCTTTCTTGTGTTTTTGCAATATGAATGGGCTGAGAATTGTCTAAATCTTCAATTTAGGGTTCCTTCTTGCTTTACAATTCTTTAATCTATTTCTTTTCTATCATATTTTACTGTAAGCAGTGAGAAACCAATTCATCACTTTTAAAAGTTCTATTTTCCATAGAAGAACAAAATGCACTCAATGTTTTCTGCCACTATATAACAACGATCTCTTTTCTAACAGTTTCCAATAATGGGTTTATCATTTGAGAATTAATTGTGCACTTCTGACATTCATATTTCTAGTAACAATCTTCAAGACAATCTCAGATTTCTATCATGAGCCTCAAAACTCTTCCAGGCTCTACTAATTATCCAATTCCAAAACTACTTCCACACTTTCAGGTATTTGTTAGAGCAGGACTTCCAGTTTGTAGTACCAAAATCTGTATGAGTTTGCTGAAGGGCAGGTAACAAAGTCCTAAAGACTGGGTGGCTTAAACATAAGTGTATTGTCTCAGTTCTGGAGATAAATGAAGTTCAGAATCAAGATGTCAGCAGGGTCATCCTCCCTCATGAAGGCACTAAAGAAGATCAGTTATGGTCTGCCTCCCCCCCCCGGCCCCCCCCGCCAGCTCTGGTAATTCCTTGGCTCATGGCACTTTAACTCCAATCTTCACCTGGTGTTCTCCCTCTGTTTATACCAAATGTTACAAAAATACCAGTCATATTGGATTAGGGCCCCATTAGACTCCAGTATGACCTCGTTTTAAGCTACTGTGATCTACAATGAACTTATTTTTAAATAAAGATCTCATTAGGATGTACTAAGAATTAAGACTTCAACATATAAAAAAATGGGGGGTGGAGAAGCAATTCAACTCATGACATGCTAGGTCTTAGATAAGTAACTTAAATTATAAAATGTTTATTATATACATAATTACTAAATACCTAAAATTCCTATTGCTCATACTTTTCTCCTGTAGATTTTCTATTCTGTGGCATGGAAATGGGAAAATGAGCTGAAGAAGAACAAAATACTTTAAGGCTTTATTAATTCTCCTAGACTAAAATTACAAATTAGTGAAAGTTGCTAATTTGCCATTATTGATTTCTTGGAATCACAGGTTAATATCACAAAGTGTGTCAAACCTAAAAGGTTCCTACTTAATTTACAACTGTCTTCAGGTTATTGGCAGTATTTAAGATTTTAATATCAATGTGTATTTTTATGCATAAAAACTAATTACAAAATAAAAATGGCAAAATCTAGTACTCTATAAGGTTTTTATCACATTAATAGAAAATTTTACATTGTGAACACTGATTTTTAAATTATTTTATTGTGACAAAATCTCTTGTAATTCTCTCATGAATTTTGTTATATATTCTTGAGTAAATATAATTTTCCTACTAAGATCATAAAAATAAACTGCCTTTAAGTTATTTGATCTACTGCGAATAACATAATCAGATAATCTCTTATCCATTTGAGAGGATTCACACTGGTTTGAACTCAGTACTTTTAGGGATATAAAGAAAAATAACCTTTTTGACAGTCTCCATTTTACACACACTTTTAAAAAACAATAAATTGGGCCTCAGGTGACTTTGCATGTTTATGTTAAATATTTCCTTTCAACCTAATATTGTTGATCTTGTGCCTGAGAATTGTATATTTTGTAAGACTATAAAATTCATGTTTCATTTGAGAAATTTTAATAAATATTTTTGGGCCCACTTGAGTGTCTCAGTCAGTTAAGCATCTAACTGTTAGTTTCAGCTCAGGTCATGATCTTTGGGTCCTGGGTTCAAGGCCTGCCATTGGGCTTCAAGCTCAGCAGGGAGTCTGCTTGAGTCTCCCTTTCCCTCAGCCCCTCATCCCATGCTAGCATTCACTCTCTAAAAAAATAAATCTTTAAAATATTTTTTATAGTTCAGATGTAAGAGAAACCTTAAAATTCTGTCTTCATTAGAGAAATACAGATAAAGGGTTGTTTGAAATTTTTTAACTTGTGTAATTTGAGAAGAATAAAAGGAAATATACCTTCTTAATCACTGGAAAATATTTATAGACAGAAAAAATTAAAGGATATTCATATATTAAAGATTTTTTCTGGGGGTACAACTTGTTCTTTTATTTCTCTAATTCTGATATTGACTCTAAGGAGCCCTGTTATTTTATAACATGAAAGAAATTTAAAAATTTAAGGATTTTTAAATTGTGAAATAAGATAAATCAGTGCATGATAAAAATAATTGATGAACAGTGGTGTAGAAAGGTTTGCATTTTAAATAAATATTGTAATAATCTATTCTGTGAATGTTTTCTTAGGAAAAAAGAATGTAGCAGAAATTGAAGGGAAAATTTTTTAATACTCTATTATAATCTAAAAGTAGATCTGAATAAAAGGAAAACTCTTATATTGGTTCCAATACTATGTTCTTTTGTCAACTCTCAATGAATTTGTAAATTAAGCCACATTACAGTTTAGAATCCTAACCTCATTCTCATTTGTTTCTTCTTTATTCCCATATGAATATACCCTAAATGCAACCATATTAGTATGTCTTGATACAGGTTTGTGTGGGTCTGTTTGTTTTTAAATTACATTAACTTACTTGACAGATTTGATTTCAATCTCATTCTAATTCTTTTTTTTCAATACTTTTTAAATCCTATTAGCTTTTCTGTATATCTATTTAATCCATAGCTTATAAATGCTGCATAGTATTCTCATGAATCAACCTCATTTCATTAGCTCTTTCCCCAGACCTGGCATAGAAGTCACCTTCCTCCAGTTCTATATTAAATACAGTGTTAGAACAAACATACCTATATGTAACTCTGTGTCCACGTTAGTGGAAAAATTTTCTGGTACATAAGACCAAGAAGAGAATCGCTGCTTAATTGGACAACTCTATTTTAGTTGTTAAGTGAGACTGATTAATTTGAGAAATAGCTGAAAAATTTTGTCTTGCCACAAATACATAGGAGTACATAGGAATTCTTTCTAACCCACGTTATCCTATTGTTTTATCCATTACATAGGATTTGTGCTTTTAGGATTGCTGGTGACTTTAACCACCTTTTTATTGTACCTATTGGTGTTGGGGAAGAACACTTTTTTTTCACATTTCAAGATTATTATAGCTGGTCTGAGTTAAACTGACATGATACAAATGAACAGGAGAAAAAACAAGCTTAATTATACATACAGGTTCAACAATTTGAGATCCAAAGAAATGACCAAGATATGCATCCTTTATACATCTAAGACCATCTGAGAAAATGACTGGGGAAAGAACTTATGGTTGGGTGCTTAAGTAAGGAATTTTAAATTAAATTTGGGCTGAGGTTGTAAACTAGTAAAAGTAACAAAGTTTGTTTATATAGCCTTCTTCAGCCTGGAATTGCTGGTCTCTGACTACAAGAATGTCTATCTACCTCCTGGTGCAGGGAGGATTCCTTTCACATAAGAGATTTCCAGCTTCGAGGGGGACAGAGGAGGGTCAGAGTGTCCTTGAACTGGGTATTTCAGTAACTTTAATGACTAAATAATATGCCACTGTCACACAGTTTCGAGAGCTCTACCCTGGACCTTTGTAGCTAATGTATTTTTTTTTCCCTGAAAACTTTTTTCATTCTGGTTCTCCAATGTTTTTCTTTGTAGATTTCTTTTGTATACCCTAAACATCAATACCTTGTCTTTAAGGTGTGGTAAATAGGTTGATTTATGATATGGTCTGTATCATCTTTTGTTTAATATATCCTGAATTTTGAGATCAAATCTAACAAAACCCCACATCTTTTATACATTTTAGGAGAATTTCACTCTGCAAAGATATCTCCCAATTTTGCATGTTAGGTTACATTATGTTCTTCTGTATTATCTTTATTTCAGGGTCACTTTTATATGTGGCAGAAGGTAGGATCTTTATTTTTGGCCATGTAGTGAGCTGGTTTTTCCCAAATCTAATTCACATTTATTAGTTTTTATAAGTTACCATTTATATATTCTTTTAGCTTTCTATTTTGCTACAGGAACTTATCTTTTCTAAACCAAGACATTTACTTTTTTCAAGCTGTGGGTTTAGAATGTCACAATATTTGATGGGTCCGTATCTCCTGTCCTTGCTGCCTTTTTGAAAATTCATACAACTTTTCTTTGGTTTCTGTACAGAAAACCATTTCTTAGAAACCAGGGATAGAAGATTTTCTTAACCTTCCCCATTTCTCAGGGCTCATATAAAACTCAACATTGTCACTCAACATATTCATTTCCCTTGTCTTCAAAAGGGCTTATCCTCCCCTTGCTACCATTTCTCTCATCCAATTTAGGAACCCCATCATCATCTACCTCATTGTTTGCAATTTTAGAAAAGACAGGGAAAGAAATTAACATTAGGCTGTGCTCTGGTCACAGTATTTGTGTCCCTTCCAAATTCCTATATTGAAGTCCTAATGCCCACTCTGACAGTATTAGGAGGTGGGATCTTTGGGAGGTGATTAGGTCATGAGGGCTCCACTGTCAAGAATGAGATTGATGCCTGTATAAAAGGCCCAAGAGAGCTCCCCTGTCCCTCCCACCATATGAGGATACACAGAAAAGTCTACCATCCTGAAGAAAACCCTCACCTGACCATGATGGTACCCTGATCTAGAACTTCCAAGTTTGTTTATAAACCACTCTGTGGTATTTAGTTATAGCAGCCTAAATGAATTAAGACAGGCTGCTTTTGCTTTTCACCTTGAAAAAGCCCCTGAATTAAGGAACTGAAAATAAAGTCTGGCTACATTTTAGTAATAAGAGGAAGAAATATTCACAGAAGTTGGAAAAGAAGCCCAAAATGGAGCCATTTGCCCCATGACAGCAAACCAAAACTTAATTGCAGTTTCAATCTCTGCCAGAAATAGTACCTTTAAAAGTGCATCTGAAATTTCCTGACCAGTAGTACCAGAGTCAGTTATCCTGAATAAAATATGATAATGTGCATAATATGACCCTTGCCATTCCCTTCCCTTAAAAAGATGACCAGACCTGGGGGGTGGGGGAGTAATTTCTTTTGCTAATAATTTCTTTGCCCCACACTTCCGTCCTGCCTGTAATAACTTCCCATTTTGTACAAATCCTCAGAGTGCCTGTTGATTCACCAGAAGGGACTGCTGCCTGATTCCTGAAAAGCTGAGTAAAGCCAATTAGATCTCCAAATTTACTCAGTTGAAATCTTTAACACGGACACTTTTCTTGCCTCAATCATACTATATTGATCAAAACTTTTTAACTCAGCAAGCAGCTTACTCAAGTCTTCCTACTAAAGCAATTCTGAGATCATATTGTGTCAAAATATTATTTTTAGAAGATTGTTGTTGTACAGTCTCCTGTGGCACCTCATTGCTGGTCAACCAATGATCCATATGTCTTCCTTAGACTTATTAAGAAGACTGTCTAGGGCGCCTTTGTGGCTCAGTGGGTTAAAGCCTCTGCCTTCGGCTCAGGTCATGATCTCAGGGTCCTGGGATCGAGGCCCGCATCGGGCTCTCTGCTCAGCAGGGAGCCTGCTTCCTCCTCTCTCTCTGCCTGCCTGTCTGCCTACTTGTAATCTCTCTCTGTCAAAATAAATAAATAAAATCTTTAAAAAAAAAAAAAAAAAAAGAAGACTGTCTACTCCATTCATCAAAGTAAAAGTCCAAGGCTGAATAAAAACTATGATTTTCATATCTACACCCAAACAACTGAAGAATGGTGGAGATATTCACATACTTTCACTTTAAATGTGTGATGATCATACCCATCTAGCTATTTAACATTGATAGATTCACTTTACTATCCTCACATGGGCTATTTAAAATCATCTTTGCACTCCTTAAAACTCCTCACAAATTCACTTTTTAGATAATTTAGGCTCATTTATCATTAAGAAAATAGAATTCAGAGTAAAACATTTACTTTCTGCTCATTAATCAGCCAATAAACCTCTTATTGGATCTATTTCACCACTATCTCTGACAATGAATACTGTCCCTTCTCAAAACAAAGTAAATTCCTACACTTCTTTTACAAAGATTTGAATACCTCACCCATCCTTTTTTACACAATTCCATAAGTGTGTATATATATAACCATGACCTAACTTTTCCTTTAAGCATCTACTTCTTTCACAAATTCTCACCATACTTGATCTCTACATTATTTTTTTCCAAAGAATTCTAAGATTTTTCCATTTCACCTCAGTAATTTTAACCTACATAAATTTGTCTTAAGTTCCCACTATTCCAGTGAATTTTTTTTAAACCAAGGTAACCAAAACTCAATGTTTTGAATTCAACACATTTATCTATACCTTTCTCAATTTCTCAACATGATGTAAAAATTGAAATTCTTTCCTGAACTTTTTCCCTATCACACACATTTCACGTCAGTCTTTCTTGAAGACTCCTCAATGTCAGATGTTTGATTTCATCAGAGCTTAGTAATGAACTACCTTTTCTTTTGTTTACCCTTTCTCCTTCTTAAATTTCATAGTATTAAATACAATTGACTCACAACTTTTCAATTAATGTTGAAGGTAAATTTTCCAAGTTATCTTTCCAACTATCTCTCAACCTGTGTTAAACATGAGAAATGTGGTTTCATTTTGCTTTTTTTGTAGTTATTCTGGGACTTTTTCCTGCAAACTTTTAGGATTTTCTCTTTCTCTTTTTCTGTAAAAGGTCGTCATATTCTGTCTAGATTTAGTTTTTTCATTTATTCTCAAATTCTCTTGGGAATTGTCATATGAAGATTTAGGATTTTCTTCAGCTATGGCTTTCCCCCTTTATTATTTATCTCCTTTACATCATTCCTTCTTCTTCCTTCTGAATTTCTTTAAAAGGACATAACTTCTAAAAAATATCCTCTCTATTCACATTTGTCCAATTCAGTACATCTTTTTGTCTGCCTCCCGTGCTGTGGGATCTGGAAGATTCCTCCAGCTCATTAATTTGCTCTTCAGCTGAAAACATTAAGCCACTCTCTTTTTTTTTTAAACAGTACACTTTACATTTCAAATATCTTTAATTATCCCTTTTACTTTATGATCTTTCTCTGACTTCCTATCCCTATGAATTTTTTAGTAATATTTGATATGACACGCTTAATTTTATGTTCACCACCTTAATTCCATTTCCAGGTAATAATTCTTTTTGTTGAATATAGTGCCCCTTTTGACTTGGAAAAATATGTAGTAATTTTTGGTTGTTTACTTGTTTTCATATTTTTTTATGCCTTCTTCATCCCTCAGTGAATGTTAGTTCTCTAGGACGGTAGCTTTTCTGGTGCGTTAGATAATTAAACATGTGGCTATAGTGGAATGAAGAGAACTATACTGTTTGCCTTTGTCATTCCTGCCTTTCCTGGAACTTCACTTGATTTGCCTTTCCTTCTATAATACCAACAAAAAATGCTAATGTGGAGTCAAATATTGCTTCTCACTGGTTTTCGATATTAATGTCGGAGATAAATCTCCCAACCACCAAATGGCATGAAATGCAGATTATTCATTATACTATTCATTAATCACTTACCCCCACCCCAGGATTATTCCCACGTTTGTTTTTATTCTGAACTTGGAGACCTTGAACTCTAGTTGCTTTGATAAAAATCCTCACCTGTACATTTTGTGCTGGTAGTTTCTAATCTCACTTCTTTAATCAAGAACCATGTGGGTCCTGATTTTAATAAACCTTGGATATCCATAATTTGTACTTTCTAATATTATAGTGTTCTATGGAATAGCTGTAGGTTTGGGAGTTTGGGAGAGGGGGAGGAAGTTGGTTCAACAAATACGTGCCAGTATGTCTTTTATTTTTTTTTTAAGATTTTATTTATTTATTTGAAAGAAGTAGAGAGCTCAAATAGGCAGCGCTGCAGGTAGAGGGAGAGGGAGAAGCAGGCTCTCCGCGGAGCAGGGAGCCTGATGCGGGACTCTATCCCAGGACCCTGGGATCATGACCTGAGTCGAAGGCAGCAGCTTTAACCCACTGAGCCACCCAGGCGCCCACCAGTATGTTTTTTATATTGCAGAGCTGACAATGAGAGGAGTAAGAAGAGAACGCAGATGTGTTCAGTCTATCACCTTGACACAAATTATGACATGTTTCTTGGTATCATTCAGAAATACATGATTAATAACAGATCAATAAAAGTTATGACACAGCCTAAGTTTCAATAACAACTATGTGCTATAATAGCTTGTCATTGCACAGTTAAAACAGGATTTTTCCCTTTCCACCTCTCCTCTGTGCAATTTCAAGATTATTCTAGTGACCACGACAGACAATGTTTCTCTCAGCTGGGCTAAACTTTATGCCTATGAACCACTTACTTCCCTCTCCCCCTGGCACTTACAGAATCCAGATGACCTAATCAAAGAGGTCCCTCCCCTTCATTTCTTAGAACATGCACTTTGTGAAATTTCTAAGTTCTCCCTCTGCTCACTTTGAGATGCACTTTTTTTAAAAATAATTTCATCACTTTCACAACCCAGGACTGTCTTTTTCATGGATCTGGAAAACATCTCTTTGTAATGATCAATATAGTACCTTTATATACCCAATCTCTATAGGAAGGTAGGAGCCTAATACAGATTGGCACCTTCTCCATATTATAAAACTGGCTCCTGTCAGGAAAACAAAAGTTTACTTTTCCTTTGGGTAGGGCCAATTAGCAAACACAGATGGCCTACGACTCCTATAACCGTACCCCACTCTTAGTTCTCAAGTAGAATAATCATGCCTCAGATGAACCTCATTGGCTATGATACTGCCACTGCACAAAGCTTGCCCCCACTTTTAGTTCTCTGTGTATTTCAATGGAGTTGAGTTCATAGTGCTTCTTCCTTATATCTTTAGTTTTGCCCAGTACAATTTTTATTTTGATACCAGTTCGAGTTGAGTCAGTCATTTATCAACATTTGGACAGAAAAATGCTTCAAGTTAAAGGGACATTCATTAAAGCAGGTACACAGAACATGTAACTCCACATAACAATCATATGAAAAACCCACTACTAAATTTATACTTAATGGTGAAAAGTGAAAGATTTCTTCTAAGGTCAGGGACAAGGTTGCCCACTCTCACTAAGGCAAGGAAAAAAAAAAAAAGGAATCCAAAAATCCAAATTGGAAAAAACTTACTGTTTGCAGATGACATATTATGTACAGAAAACCTTAAAGCAAAAAAACCTGGTAGAATAATCAAATTCACTAAGGTTGCTGGACAAACAATACAGAAAAAATTGTTGTTTCTAAACACTAATAAATTACAGTAAATCAATTCCATTTACAATTGCATCAAAAAAATACTCAGGAATGAATTTAAGCATGGAGGTAAAAAACCTGTATATTGAAAACTAAGATATTAATGAAAGAAATTGAAGATGACAAAAATAAGTAGATATTCCATGTTCACAGATTGGAAAAATAGTGTTGCCATGTCCATATTTCTCAAAGCAATCCACAGATCCAATGCAATCTCTATGAGAATTCCAAAGGCATTTTTCACAGAAATAGAACCACCTGTCCTAAATTGTGTAGGAACCATAAAAGGTCTTGAATAGCCAAAGAAATCTTAAAGCTCAAGGCATAACATTTGATTTCAAACAATAGAAAACTATAATAATCAAAGTAGAACAGTGTTGGCATTGAAGCAGACAGATCAATGGAACAGAATAGAAAACCTAGGGCGCCTGGGTGGCTCAGTGGGTTAAAGCCTCTGCTTTCGGCTCAGGTCATGATCTCAGGGTCCTGGGATCGAGGCCCGCATCGGGCTCTCTGCTCAGCAGGGAGCCTGCTTCCCCCTCTCTCTCTCTGCCTGCCTCTCTGCCTGCCTCTCTGCCTCCTTGTGATCATTCTCCCTCTGTGAAATAAATAAATAAAATCTTTAAAAAAAAAAAGCCTAAATTAAAAAAAAAAAGAATAGAAAACCTAGAAAAATACCCATGTATATATAGCCAATTTATGACAGAAGAGCCAAGAATATACAATGGGAAAAGAAGTCTCTTCAACAAATTGTGTCAGGAAAACTGGACAGGCACATGAAGAACGAAACTTGTCTATTATCTATTGCCATACAGAAATATTAACTCAAAACGGGTCAAACTTCAAAAAAATGGATCATAGTCAAATGTAAGACTTAAAACTCCTAGAAGAAAACATAGGCAGTAAACACCTTGGTATCAGTCTTGGTGATAATTTTTTGGATAGGATTCCAAAAGCAAAGACCAAAAAGCAAAAACTAAGCATGACTATACTGAACTAGAAAGCTCCTGTGCAGCAAAGAAAATCACCAAAATGAAAAGGCAATCAACTGAATAAAATACTTGTAAGTTATGTATCTGATAAGGAGTTAATATCCAAAATATATAAAGTAGTATAGCTCAACAGCAAAAAAGAAAAAAAAATAGAAGATGGGTGGGAGATCTAAATAGGTATTTTCCCAAAAACTTACAGATGACCGAAGGCACATGAAAAAATGCTCTACATGACTAATCAGGGAAATGCACTTCACAATGAGAAATCCTGTCATACCTATTAGATTGCTATTATCAAAAAGATAAGTGTTGACAAGGATGTAGCAAAAAGGAGAACACTTGTATACCGTTTGTGAGAATGTAAATTGGAAAAACCATTATGGAAAACAGTGTGAAGTTTCCTCGAAACCATATGATCTACCAATTCTACTTGTGGATATTTATTCAAAGGAAACTAAAACAGTGACTTGAAAAGATCTATGCACCCCATGTTCATCACAGCATTACTTATAGTAGCCAAGACATGGAAGTAACCTAAGTGTCCATCAATGGATGAGTGGATAAAGAAAATGTGGCATACATACAATAGAGTATTATCCATCCATAAAAAATGAAATATTGGCATCTGCAACAACATGGATGGAACTCATGGGTATTACGCTAAGTGAAATAAAACTAAGAAGGAAAAATATCATCTGATCGCACTTATATGTGGAATGAAAAAAAAAAGGCTCATGGGAAACAGATTGGTGGTTGCCAGATGTGGGAGGGAGAAGGTGGGGGAAATGGGTAAAGGGTTACAAACTTCCAGTTATAAGTTATAGAGATGTCATACACAGCATGGTGACTATAGTTAAAACTCTGTTGCATATTTAAAAGTTGCTAAAAGAGTAAATCTTAAAAATTTTGATGACAATATTTAACTCTTTATAGTGATGATAACTAGACTGATTGTGGTGAACATTCTGCAATTTTTACAAAAAGTAACCTGCATACCTGAAATTGTTATGTCAAAAAAATATTAGTGTAACTAACACTATGAATCAACTGGAATGATTTCAAAATTGATTTTAGACTGTAGACTAAATCAGCCAAATATATTATTTATGTAAGCTCACAAGTCCAAACTCAAGTATTTCTTCTCTTGAATATATTTAAAGCTCCCCCCTCTCCAAAAACTGCACATCTGTGGTATTTATTATTTTTGACACTTCTAAAAATACTTGAAAATGATCCTGTAATTGTAAATTAGAGGGTACTGTTTTACTAAAAAAATACATATTGTACATATGTAACTTATTAACATTAGCAGGTCTAACATACCACTTTATCAAATTATATAATAGATGCTAAAATCCTTTGGAATAGCTATAGTTTTAAAAAACTGCCTTTCAAGCATGATAAGCTCTTTGCGTGCAAATATGTCTTACTCATTTTCATAGAAATTCTGGATTATAATCCTATTTTCTCAATTTTGTAGATTAAGAAACTGGGATGATATTAAATTACTTATCCAAGATCTTTAGCTAATAGGTGGAATGAGCCAGGATTCTCCAGAGCTTACACTCAGACCATGGTGTTCTGCTAGAGATTAGATTCAAGGCATTAAAAGGCTTATGGATGGGAGGTTAAAGAGCAAGTGGAAATAATTTAGGGCATGCAATTTTCAATCATCCATTCTGAACAGTGACAAAAGCAAGCTTTAATCAAAGAAGGACTGTGTGGATAACTAAAATGTATTTTTTATCAATTTTTGTCTTTAAAGCATATACTATAATTATTCATGAAAATACAGAGAATTGGGAGTTTAGAGGACAAGTAGTACAATTCTCAAAAGATTAACACTTAAATGCTGCATGATAGCAAGGTCTTTTTTTTTTAAGATTTTTTATTTATTTATTTGAAAGAGAGAAAGAGAGAGTAAGGGTGGGTGGAGGAACAAGCAGTCTCTCTGTCAAGCACAGAGCCCACTGGGGCTCCATCCCAGGACCCCTGGATCAAGACCTGATCTGAAGCCAAGAGTCAGAAGCTCAACAGACTGGGCAACCTAGGTGCCCATAGCAAGGTCCTATTTGTGGAAGAAATATTCACCACCTCTTGACTGTCCACATTGTTATGGAGAAACCCCTTTAAGGACACAAATTATCTCTCCACCTTACTTAAACTTGCAGCCTCTCCAACTCCCATTCTAAAGCAACAATTAAACCCAGGTTAAAACCTATTGCTTCTGTACCCCTGAAACAAATGATACATTATATGTTCATTAAAAAAAAAACAAACAACAAAACCTATTATTTCTTCCACATAAGACAATTTTGAGTGTGATAGGGTTTTTACACATCCTTGAAAACTTCCATTTTCTAGCATAAGGACTTTGGTTGTTCTATCCAAATCCTTAGAACTCATGATTATTATCCTTGCCTACCTTTGACTATACTTTAGTTCATCTTCACACTTCCTGTTATACAAAATTTACATATCTATGTACTGGGTAGTCACGTATATTTAAAGATTTCTGGTTTACCTCTAGTTCCCTTGCATCAGAAAAATTGTGCTGGTTACTCATTCTACCACTGGGTTTTAGCACTCACAATCCTCCTTCTAGAAACAAATTGCAAATGGGGTGATATATACATATATGGCAATACCAGTTAAAGTACATGGTTTATTTGGAATAATTATGCCTTCGGTTGTTTTTAAAGTGATTTGATCATTTAATGACTGAAGATTTTAAAGTCCTTGGACTTTAACAGGTCTATCTCTGTAAATGATCTTAAGTCCTAAATACTTGTAGGTCTTTAATTAAAATAGTTAAATATAAGTCTACCAGTCGGGGTAGACTTAAATATAAGTCTACTACTTGCCTTTGTAGTCATATTTTAAGTTTCCTATATGAGGACAGGAACCATATGAAATGAAGCTACTCAAAGATGTCCCAAAAAGTTTTCCATTAACAAGAACAATAGTTGAAATAGTAGAAACTGGTAGGAATGTGGTTCACTAAAAATCATGTTCTTGGTAAAAAACAATTCACATGAAAACTGAAAAAAAAATCACTCTACTGGTAAAAGTCAAGTAAAGGAAAGAAAAGAGAGAAAGTGGGTCTAATACAAAATCAGAGGTGCACCACCTCCATAAAACTTCTGTCTAGATAGGAGTTCATGGTTGCAGTGCTTGTCTGAGGCAATCCAAAATGGCTCTTGTCATAGCGTGAAGGAAGAAAACATCCATGATACAACCTTACTTTAAATTCAGTGCCACAGTAAAGAAACAAAATACTTCAAAAGTGAAACCCAATTTTCCAATGTTTCACTGAAGCAGAGTAAGACCATTTGCCTTACAATATAGAGCATCTATTTCTGTTGCTTATTGTATCATCTCCATTACAGTCAGATGGAACACCTACACTGAATGGGTTATGATCTTATCCTCCAAGATTCCATACATGGTATTCCTTCTTCCTGGAGTTCTAGTTCCTCTGAGACCTTTAAAGGATGCAGCAGGTGTCTCTTCTGTGCTCCCTCACCATCTTGTTATCTTCACTATCCTAGCACTTGAAATGGAGAGATAATTGACAATCTCCGTGTAAGAGCTTTGAGAACATGGGCCGTCTGGTACAGCTTATATCCTAGGGCATGGGGCAATCCTTCCCCAAAACAGTCACAATCTATTGAATGAATGACTAAGCACAAAAAACTTATGCTATTGTTTTTGGTCAAAGCACACATTGTTACTAAAGGTTATTTATGAAGAAACATTATGTTATTACTTCATATTGATTGTAAACTAAAACTTAAATTTTCTCCACGTATCTGCTGTATCAATTACCACCTTAACCGCAAGTCTTCCCTGAGTCAAAACCTAGAACATCTTCTATCTCTTACAACATACCTTGTATGTTTGCATGATCATGTTAGGTTTCTTTCTCCCTACTTCCATTTATTAAACTGACATTTACTAATTTTTCTATTATTCATTGTTAGGCACTGTGCCTGGTGTTAGAAACAGAGACACTCATTAGCTATTTCAGGCCCTTCTCAGTGGCTTTCAGCTTTGTGGAGAAAAATAAAAAAATAAAAGCAAACCAAAAAATGCTTTGTAAAGATGTGTTCTGTTACATTTTTATGCAGGGTGATATAGAAAAACAAAGAAGAGTTATATAACTACATTCATCTGGATTCTTATAAAAGTACCTTGAAAATGGGGTTTGCGGTCCCATGCAGTAGAAATGTGTGTCTAACTTCTGATTCCCCAAAAACTTAACTACTAATAGCCTGCCATTGACCAGAAGCCTTACCAATAAGTCAATTAACATGTTTTGTCTATTATATACTGTATTCTTACAAGCTAGAGAAAAGAATGTTAAAAAATCATACAACACATATACTACACTGTAATTATTGAAAAAAGCCCACACATAATTGGATCCACACAGTTCATACCCATGTGGTTCAAGGGTCAACTGTACAGAGAAACAATGTAGTCCACTGGATGAAAAGGGGAGGTCCTGAGCTGAGAAAATACACCCAGGGAGAGTGATGGAACAGGACATGATTGTGGAACTGCAAGTAATTTTTCATAGGTAAGTCCAAGAAAGCCTGTTGAAGAATCTAAAGTTATAAAAAGTCTATTAAGAAAAATTAAAGAGGTCAAACACTACTCTAAAGATTTTAAGCTGCTGAACTTCAAATAGAGAGAAGCTTCAACACGTTTGTCTGTGACATTAACTATCCCACAAATGCTCTAGACTCACTTGCACATGTATTTAGTGATTCTAGTCACCAATGAAAATACTGAGAACTTAAGAGCCAAGGACAAAACGCGATGATACTTCACTAAGAATCTTTATTAATCAACATTTTTTTAATTAGGGCTCTGACAGCTATGAATACAGTTCATCATTTCTGACCCATAATCTGTACTTCTGAATATGTTGTGAGAGACTCTGGCAAATACTTTGTTCTGTCATACACCATTGCTGTTTTGGTAGATTTCCTATTCTATGAATAGCCTCAACAAATGGAAGGGATAACATTAAATCTTTTTGATTTTTTTTTTCCGAACCAATGATTTTATTCCCCCTTTATGTCTTAGAATCTACACCCTCTTTTTAGGTAACTGCTCCTTCCCCAATCCAGACATACGGCTCTAGAGGGGACTGAATTATTTTAACTTTACCCTCATGGGCACAGTGATGGTTTCCAAGAATAATCATGCAAACCAATCCATGTTAATCAGAATTATTTATAAGAGTTTCTCAAACTGATTTTGAACCACAAAGTTCCAGTCTTTAAGAGGACAGAAAATACAGCAAATCACTTAGTACAGATTCACTTTGCTCTTATAATTGCAACTTTGGGTTAAATAGTACAGATAGCACTTTTTTTTTCTTTTTCTTTCCTTTTTCTTTCTTTTTTTTTTTTTTTTTAAGACAGACAGAAACTAGTCAAATATGCCTGGGCAATTATTTAACGTGAAAAAGCTGGAATGAGTTTCTAACTTTAATTTTCTATAATCAGTCAGAACTCATTCTATTCTCCATGATGTTTTTCCTGAAAGCATGATCTGAAACGGCCCAGAACTCACAAGTAATACTGTATCATCATTTAGTTGGAAGATACCTATTTGGGAATATATTCAAAATGCCATTACTTACTACATAATAGTCACTGAGGACAGAAAAGTGAATGAGATTAATATATGCAGTCCCAGACTTTGTTAAATCTTACATTTTAGTGGGTAAAACCAAAAAACAAATAAATGAAGTAACTATAGATTCATAGATCCATTTAAAAAATCAATAGGGTATAAAGATACAAAGTACAACTTGGAAGAATATCAGCTATTAGAGAAGTTCTCTAAATAAAAGACATTAAATTTGGAATTTGAAGAATGTAGATAGCCTTGAGCCAAAGGTAAAAGTTTCTGGAAAGAGGGAACAAAAAGTAAAAAGACCTGGCTATAGGAAAGAGTGATTTTACAAATAACCAAAGGAGAGAAGAGGGATTCAAAACATGGCTGTGGGACTGAACTAGAGACAAGGATCACAGAAGGACACTCAGGACAAGGTAAGCTGGTTTGGTTTTATTCTAAATAAAATGAGAAGACAAAGGACAACTATGACATGAATTTTGTTTTTAAGGGTGATCCATGGCTATTTTATGAACACCAGCATGTGTAAGAGCAAGAAGGAAAACAGGAAGATCATTTAGTTGGCTATTCCAGCATCTAAAGATAAATTATACTGGGAACTCAAACTGGAGACTGGCACAAAGGTTTTGAATCAGATATGCAAAGTACATATTCAGAAAAAGAGAGCTCACTGATATTCTGGATAAAATATGTTAAAGGAAAGGGAGCCATCAGTTACAACTACCAAGTTTCTGAAACTATCTGGTCAAATCATGTTACAGACTCAGATGGGGACACTCAGTAAAGGAACAGTGAGGGTGAGGGGAAGATGGATAAAAGTTCCATGAGGTAAATAACTGCCTTGAGCTGGTCACGAGTGATCCGGAAATATTAAGTTTTCCACTACGACCACAAAAATCGAAACGGCCCAGGTTGACATTTCTGCTCTGAAAAAGAAAATTAGTTTGAGTATGTATTTTCAAATAGGAATATAATATACACACGTCTGAGGAAGATGCAAAAATCGATAGGAAAGTTTACCCTGATCGACTAAAATAATCTAGAATGTATTCAAGAAATTAAAGAGGGAAAGATTAAATGGAATAGGTAGAAAATATAATTTGTTGACATATAAAATATTAAACAAAATGCAAATTACTACGAGTTTAGAGTGAGCAGCACAGGGGAAAAGGTGAAATAGGAAACCTGGTAAGATTATAGTACTGCTTTCAGAAAGGATAGGACTTTTAGTTTTTGATTGAAATAAAAGTATATTCATAATTATTGGCTATTGTTAATATTATAAACATTATATAAACATACACACATTCACTACATTGAGGGCATATGCAAGTTTTAGCATACTCTAGATTTTCTTTGTAAGCCCGATATATTTTTAAGAGATCTTCAAAAACACTCTGATATCTATATCTAAGAAACATTTTTTTTAAAGATTTTATTTATTTATTTCACAGAGGGAGAGAGATCACAAGGAGGCAGAGAGGCAGGCAGAGAGAGAGAGGGGGAAGCAGGCTCCCCGCTGAGCAGGGAGCCTGATGCGGGCCTCGATCCCAGGACCCTGAGATCATGACCTGAGCCGAAAGCAGAGGCATTAACCCACTGAGCCACCCAGGCGCCCTAAGAAACATTTTTTTTAAATTGCTTATTTTTACACCACACAGGTTCTTTATATGGGTATGGAACTATTTCACTCTTCTAAAAGTTTTATAGCAAACAGGTTACAAGTTTTGTATTTCAGTTTACATTTTCTGAGAAAAATCTTTCAGTTTTCTGAGATTTATATATATAGTCACTGTTAAAATTCTATAAATTCTGTGAGCTTATTTGCTTAGTATATCCTTGCACCATCAGCTTCTGAAAGGAATGTAAGGGAAGTCTCCAAGATTGTGATATTGTGTTAGCGAACCATGAAGATCATTTCAAATTATCTAAAGCAGAACTGATAGGCAAAATATTATATATTTTACATACATTTGATTAAGTTAGATGGAGTGAACTTTAGAAACTTCAGTTAATAGGTAAGTCTTATTTAAAAGAATTATGTGGGGCACCCGGGTGGCTCAGTCAGTTAAGTGTCTGCCTTTGGCACATTTCATGATTTCAGCATCCTGGGATTGAGCCCTGCATCAGGCTTCCTACTCAGCGGGGAGCCTGCTTCTCTCTCTCTCTCCCTCTGCTTGTGCTCTTTCAAATTAATAAAATCTTTTAATAAAGAAGAATTATGTATAAGTATTCCATTACTTAGATAAAAGATGGCAAACTATCCAAATCATTTTATGAGGTACAACAACCTGAACACCAATAGTAGAATAGGACAGTGATATTTTTTTTGGTTTTGTTTTCTTTAGGAAGACAGAATGAACCACTTCACATAAAACAAACACATGATTTAGAAACCACTGTTACATAAACCTAAGTCACAGGTACACGAGGTATTTAGTGTATGATCTTAGGCAAACCCCTCACACGCTGGAAGCTTTAGTTTTTCTTAGAAATATGCTGTGTAAAAATTATATCAAAATTCCTTTCAAGTTTCTACAAACCCTTACCACCTTCTATAGGCCTTACCAGCCCTGAAAGGCTCATCTTTATATTCTATGGCCTTATGTAAGGAACCTAACTAAGCCAGCTGGCAGAATAAACATGAACATCCCAACTGGGAATGACCTTTAGGGGTTTTGAGCAATCATCATACTGAGTTTAACATGGGTCTTAAATATTCTCAACCTGGGTGAGCATCTCCATCTAGACCTAGGGGCCAAGTGACAATAAAAGCTGTCCTGGCAAGAAAGAGTAAGATAGAAATCCATGTACTCCATAAAGTAGAAAGAACATTATCTTTCTTCTCAGTTTGTCATGTCCTTACTCCTACATGTATTCATGCTACATTTCCTATTTTTTCTGTTCCATGAAATACAGCCAAGTCTTTTCAAAAAAATCATTTTGGCCCTAAGCTTATTTGGAAGTTTCACTTTCCCTTGCAATAAAATTATAATGTAATAAAACCCAATGTATAGGATTATTGCTGTAATAGTATGTGTTTTATATTATGCATCAAAAATTACTCAAGTTTCTATACTTAGGTTTCTATGCTTATTTAATATACATTATTTCTGTACTACAATGTACACTATCAGGTGGTAGTGGTAGAGGTGGACAGAATGAGGCTCTGGACAGATTTTGAAGACAACACTGTAATTACCGACACTGACTACTGGCTGTCAAAAATGTGAAGAGCTGGGGCGCCTGGGTGGCTCAGTGGGTTAAGCCTCTGCCTTCGGCTCAGGTCATGATCTCAGAGTCCTGGGATGGAGTCCCGCATCAAGCTCCCTGCTCAGCAAGGAGTCAGCTTCCTCCTCTCTCTCTGCCTGCCTCTCTGCCTACTTGTGATCTCTCTCTCTTTCCCTCTGTCAAATAAATAAATTAAAAAAAAAATCTAAAAAAAAAATGTGAAGAACCCAGAAAAAGCAGGTGGAAGGATGTTGATGCTATCAAGTTAGATAGCAGGGATTGAAGGTGGTTTGGGGTAGAAGAAACGTTCAATTTCACACGTTATCATTTAAATATTTGGTTGAGACTTAAGTAGAAATATTTATGTATTTAGATGTGTGAATTTAGAGTTCAGACTAAAAAGTCCAGCTGGAGATAATTATGTAGTTGTTGGCTTACAGAGGATACATGAACTGAAACATCAAAGGAGCAAGCACAGGCTGGAAGACCAAATACTAAGCCCCAGAACACCCCAAAGTAAGAGCTCTGAGGGAGCAAAAGGGACTAGGAAAGAAATCAGAAGAGAAGCAACCTGTAAGAGAAGAGACAGTGGAGTTCTGAAAGCAAAATGAATATGGTTTTCAAGGAGTAACTAACAGCGTCATATGCTAGTAACTCAAATGATCTGGAAACGGTGATATCATTTATGACCTCTAAAAGAGGTCACTCATAGGTCTGCATCTTATGTATGTGTTTTGTGAGTGTTAGGGGAAGTTGTGTGTTTCTAGCAGAAGAGAGACAAGATTGAGGGGCAGAGACATTTAATTTATTTCATGGCAGAAAATTCCATTCTAATAAAAGATCAAGAACTAAATTTTTAAAAAGTTCCAAAGACATAGATGTCAGCTGTTTAAAAATTCTGGAAACATTCTAGTTTATGTATTTTAAAGTTCATACGACAGCTCCAAAAAAGCTTAACTGATTCAGAAATTGTAATCCCACCATAAAACACCTGGAAAATTGGACAAAGTATACAAAAAAAAGCCTTTTTTCAGATATTGGACTATAGGCCTTGCAGGACTGTGACACCTAAGAGAAGGAAAAAATGAGGTAAATCTTTCCCTTGTCCTAGATTACTGCAAGAGTCTGCTTCCAAACCCCAGCAAAGGCTGTGTGAAATAAGAGTCTAACAATCTCACTGAATTCAAGAGATAGATGTTAAAGTTCAGAGAGGTGAAGATGGCTATAATTTGCATAGAATATTGGAGTTAAGGCAGCTGCCGAGAAAGATCCATAAAACTACACAGGATACACTCCCTTCAAGTCTTTGGCAGAGTATTTATCTATACATGCATGGGGTAAAACCCCAAAATGAAAGAATTAACCTCTACCAAGCAGTTTATCAAATAATTCCTGGAGTTCACATAGGGCTGGGAAGTCTTTGCATTCCCACCAATCAGAATCCAGAGACTTCATAATACACAGGACATCAGAAGAATCTATACAATGACTGTGTTTTAGTAGTGGGGCCATATTAGCTTTAGACTATGGGCTGCTGTCTTTACAAACCTTGGAGGCAAATTGATCCCAAATAACAAATATAATGTTTTTTTTTTTTTTTTTTTTTAAAGATTTTATTTATTTGACACACAGAGAGAGATTACAAGCAGGCAGAGAGACAGGGAGAGGAGGAAGCAGGCTCCCTGCTGAGCAGAGAGCCCGATGCGGGCCTCGATCCCAGGACGCTGAGATCATGACCTGAGCCGAAAGCAGAGGCTTTAACCCACTGAGCCACCCAGGCGCCCAACAAATATAATGTTATATTAGTATATAAATAGCATTAATATGATGAAATATTAAAATATCTAGAATTTTACACTGGACGAGATTAACAATAGACTACATACTGAAGATCAATGAACTTATGGCATAATGGAAACTATCCAAAATGAAGCACAAAGATTTAAAAACTAAAACAAAAAACAGCAAGCCTCAGTAACTGGAGGGACAAAAATCTAATAGTCAAAGTGATGTACCACTAGAATCCTGGGAAGAAGTGCATGAATGGGGAGAATATGTCTTTCAAGAGTGGCAGAGAATGGTCTAAACTTGATCAAAAGCATGAATCCACAGATCCAAGAAGTTTAATGACCTGTAAGCATAATAAAGAAAATCATATCAAGGCACATCATAAAAATTGCTGAATAATGGGAACATCGTAATAACAGTCAGAAAGTCAATATATATGAAGGAACAAGAAAGGGTGATGGCCAGCTTCGGGCAACCATTCAAGACAGATAACAGATCATGAAAATACCAAAAGTACTGAATCCTATGTCCTCTGAAAATAGATTTTAAAAATAGAGGCAAAATAAAACCTTTCTCAGAAAGGGAGAATGAATGGCTGACACTTCAGGATAAAGTAAAATGATACTATAAGAGAATTAGAATCTAAATGTGAGATTTTTCTCTCATGTTTAACGTCTTTAAAATAGGTGAAAGAAACTTAATACTAATGTTTTAAGAGGCTTATAATACACGTAGAATAAAAATGCAGAATAATACACATGATTGGAGGAAATAAATAGAAAACACTGACTCAGGGTACCTGGCTGACTCAGTCAGTGAAGTGTCTGCCTTTGGCTCAGGTCATGATCTCAGGGTCCTGGGATCTAGGCCCGCATCGGGCTCTCTGCTCAGCAGGGAGCCTGCTTCCTCCTCTCTCTGTCTCTCTGCCTGCCTCTCTGCCTTCTTGTGATCTCTCTCTCTGTGTCAAATAAATAAATAAAATCTTAAATAAATAAATAAATAAATAAATAAATAAATAAATAAATAATAAAATAAAATCCTAGCTAGACTAATCAGGAAGAGAAAGATAAAAGCCAGAACAAAAGAATGGATATTCCCACATATATAACAAACACTGAAAGAATCACGAAGGAGTAGTACCAAGTACTGTATTATTCTATTATATTATCTTGGCAACTGAGATGAAATGGAAAGATTCTTCAGAAGACAGAATACACAAGTTCACTCACAAATAGATAATCTGCATCTGAACAGGAAACCTCACCACAACAATTTAGGCCCAACTGACTTCACAACTGAAATATAACAAAGATTTTAGACAGAAATAATGCCAATTCTTTCAAAACTCAAAAGAGGACACGAGGACACTTTCCACATAAGTTCTCTTTGTAACTGATTAAAAACAAAACAGTATTACAGACCAATATCCATTATAAATTTGGTACAACAATCCTTAAGATTTTAGATAAAATTCACCAATATATAAAAAGAATAAACCATGTTGGATTTTTTTCAGGAACAGAAGTCTGCATTATCATATGAAAAGCAATGAATGTAACAAAATATTAATTGGCCAGGTAAGTAAAAATCATGATCTCATTAGCTGGAGATAAACACTGACAATTTCAACACCCATTAATGATTTAAATAAATGTAAAATCTGTAAACTGAGCACAGCAGGGAATTTAATCTGGAAATGGCATCTATACAAAACTTATGTCTACTATTTTACTTACTGTTAAAATATTAAATGCTTCCATCTGCTCTCATCCTAAGATCAAGAACAAGGCAAATATGTCCATGCTCATCCCCTATTCAATCTTGTTTTGTGCCAGGGCAGTAGAAAAATAAGAAATACAAACTACAACAAAACAAAACCTCAAAGGGGTTGTCTTAAATCACAAATCACTGAAAAAGCCACTAAAACCACTGAGTTAAGAAAGACTATGTAACACAATGTATGTGTGGTTGTGTATCTATCTTGCAAGCATTTCCATTCAGATAATACTGAACTGAAAGTCAAAATAACCTTAAAAACACAATACAGCAATAAATATATATAAGACCCATGTATTTAAAACCACAGCACATTGCAGAGACAAAAAAATGATGAAAATAAATGAGAAACTATGCTTGTTTCTGTTTTCAAAGAATGAATGATTATTACCAGTATAAGTTTATCTACTGATTCAGTGCATTCCTGATCAAAATTCCAGCAGTTTGATAGCAATTGGCAAAGTTGTTATAAAATGTGTTTTGAAAAATAAATGGCCTCATATATTTTTTTAAAAAAGAAATCAAAGTTTATGGTTTTCACCATGTGACTTCAAAACTTTCTGTAAATCTACAGTTATTAAGACAGCATGGTATTAGCATAAACAAAGATAACCATATAGATCAATAGCTCAGAATAGAATTCAATAAATGGGCTCATGGCCAATAGACATTACAAAATACAAAAGTAATTCAATGGTGAAAGGCAGCCTTTTAAAGAAAATTAGCTGAGATAGTTCAAGATCCATTTTGGTAGGAAACTTCAACATTTACCTTAGATTTCACGTACAAGTTAATGTGAATTTGGTCATAGATCTTTGCCATTTTTTCTCTAATTTGTAGTTATATTACAGATAGCTACTCATCTCTAAACTTTAATTTTTTCTCCCATCTAGATATTGACTTATGTTTTCACATCCGAAAACAAACTTTTGGATAAGACTGCTTAGATTCCTTTTTTGAGCAAAGATTATCCTTTTTTTTTTTAAGTCACTCCCAACATTGTTACGTATTCTCCTAGATATTTTTTCTAAATTTGTTTTTCTGCTTTTAACCCCCTAGCCAATCTGAATCGTATGTTTTCAAATTTCTTTCTAAGTGGATATTCAGTAGTCCTAGTATGCATAAACTATTACATCTTGTTCTACTGAACTGAACATTATTTGTATAAATTATATTCCCTTTTTTATTGGGATCACTTTCTGTGGTTAATACATAGTTCTCATTTGCTACTGCGAAGTCTCCTTGGCAAGTTTTTTATCTGGTTGCTCATTGGAGCTCAGGCACAGGGTTAGAGGGGTTTGAATAGGGCATGGACAAAAAGCACAATAGTCTTGTGTCATGTAGATAGCGCATCAGTGACTAAGTCCATAGTGACTTCCCTAAAAAGTACCCTTTACTACAAAAGCTTGACAGAGTTGAATGCTAACCAGGTTTACCAGGTGGGGAGAGAGACTACCCTGCAGCTTCTTAGGATCCAGTAAGATTAGCTGGTCTTGCCTAAATAAATAATTTAAATTAAATAAAAAAAAAAACCCACATACTCTATAATACAAGCATGGTACCCCCTCTCTCCCAAGACCCAGGGAACATGCATTTTTTTGCAGACCTGGCTCCTACTTCAGACCCTATGACCGGGCCCTCTATATCCCTACCACTGAACCTCTCTGCCAGTTCCCAGGATTCTCGTGGGCCAGCCCGAAATCACTCCTATTCCATTTCTCCTCCAAAAAGCTTGGAGTGGATGTAGCCATAGGTGCATGTGTCCATCAGCTAAGAATTGCGTGACACCCTCAATGTCCTGCAAGAGCATGGCTCCAGCAGTTGTCTGGAATGAACAGCAACAGCAGCAAGGACAGCGAGACTCCCTGAAGCTCAGTATTTTCAGAATCTTATGTTATTTTTAAAGTAACTCAAAATTATGGGAATAATGCCCCTTCCTTAAAACATCAAAAACACACCCAAAAATAACTAAGTTACGTAAGCATTATATAAATATACTCTGCCATTTTATCGTCACTGGCAATTGTGTTTTCAAACTGAGTATTCTATGTAAAAGTGTGATTTCTTGGACTCAGTACATATTCTGCACTTATTTACTGGGGGACAATGGTAAGTTGAATCGGAACTGTCAAAATAAGCAAATGTCTAAGTTAGGCATTAATACACAGCATTTATCTAAATCACCATTTATATAACAGGCTAAGTTGTATATATTCTTTCCAGACCACAGAAGCACTTGCAAAATGATCTTATTTTTTTTTTTTTTTTTTAAAGATTTTATTTATTTATTTTACACAGAGAGAGAGATTACAAGTAGGCAGAGAGGCAGGCAGAGAGACAGGGAGAGGAGGAAGCAGGCTCCCTGCTGAGCAGAGAGCCCGATGCGGGCCTCGATCCCAGGACGCTGAGATCATGACCTGAGCCGAAAGCAGAGGCTTTAACCCACTGAGCCACCCAGGCGCCCTGCAAAATGATCTTAAAACATACTCAATGAAAACATTTCTCTAAGAAGTATAAATACGAGATAAGAATAAAACATTAGGTAGTACCCTTAACACTGTAATACAAAGAAAAAGTAAATGGGTTGGTAATGTGGTTTGAAGGATAAGTTATTCAAAAGCCAGTGTAAGAAATAAAAATATATTGGAGCTTAAGAACATCATTCCCCTACTCATTTTGGTAGTACGGAGTTTATGACCAGATATATACCTGACCAAAATTGGAGCCAAAGAACGGTTCATAAACTAGATAATATGGCCTTAAAGACAGGCAATTGATATTAGTCTTATTCTTTCACATTAAGAAATTTTAGTTTTCATTGCCTTTGGTTTCGGCACATTAGTCGACTCTTCCTGAGTGATATACTGCCCAAAAATAAAATATAAAAACCTGATAACTTTAAAATCTTTTGAGAAATGATAGTTCAGTTTTTAAAAGAATGAAATATAGTCAATGTGAAAAAAATTTACCAACTGAGAATGAGAATCAGAAATATTAGAAGCCATAGACAATCAAACAATAGATAATACTAGAGATAATTTTCTTTGCCAGCTTATTTGATCACAAAAATTCTTTAAGTGCTACAATAGTTGTTTTCTTAGCAATAATATCTCCCAATATTTCAAGTTCTATCTTATGGGTTTTTGTTTGTTTGGCATTTCTATAATCCACCATATCAGATGGGCAAATCTAACACAGCCTGTTTTTATAAACAAGCATATTAAAATAAATGAGGATATATTTTTTGAGATCTAATTTTATATTTAATGTGATTTTATGAAGAGAAATTTCTACTAAAGACAACTACAAATATCATAAAGCCATAGTAAACCTATTCCAACAAAACTTTTTGTAGTTTAATATTTAGACATTAAATGATATGAGCTCTATGGCCTGCTTCAAAGAAAAATATCTGAGGGTATGTGAGCTCCTTTTAACTCTATGACAGCCTTGGCACTCACAGCAAATTTAAGTACCATCTGTGTTTGGGACTGCATTAAATGATCAGATATCCTTAGGCTCTTCTGGGTTAGGACTTTTTTTTTAAGGGGGGAGGAAAGGGAGGGAGGGAAAGGGAGGAATGAGGAAGAGAAAATGGGGGAGAGAAAGAGAGTGACCACCTGCAGGCCTATGTACAAGGGGAGGAGCACAGGAAGAAAGAAAAAAAATCTCAAGCAGGCCCCACACCAGGCACAGAGCTCAATGCAGAGCCCCATCTCAAGACCCTGAGATCATGACTTGAGCGGAAATCAAGAGCCAGATGCTTAACCAACTAAGCTACCCAGGTGCCCCAAGGCTATGACACTTTAAGGTTTCCTTGTTTTTGATGGTCTTGATAGTTTGGGGGAACACTGGTCCCATATTCTAAAGAATGTACTTCAGTTTTGTAGGAGATATTTCTCACAGTAAGATGGCATTTGTGGGCTTTAGGCAGAATAACTACCAAAATAAAGAGCCATTAAAAAGGCTGACCACATAACAGAGAGATTAGTTATTAACAAAATTTACCACTGATGATGCTAGATTTGATTACCTGGTGGAGTGTCTGACAGGTTTCTGCACCATGAAGTAATCACCATGCTTTTCTTACTGCAGTCTTCACAAGCCAATCCCTAAGCACAAGCCACATTCCAAGGATAGAAAGTTATGTAGATACAACATCCTCAAGGAGAGAGAACCTAAATTATATGAAATTGTACATAGAAACTATCACCTCTCCATTTATATGTTCAATTGTTTATCAATATGGATTTATGGATCTTCACTCTACAGTTTGGGTTATAATCTAATGCTATATTACTTCATTACTCAAATTTGTCCAGCTTTGGCCACTGGGAGCTGTTTCAGTTCTTCCATATTCTCTTTGACCATCACTGCATTCCTTTTTCTTACTTTCTGGTACTACAAGATGCTTAAGGCTCCTCTTGTACATTCCACATGCTGCTCTAGTATCACCCATTTCTGCAAGGAGGTTGGTTTTAGAATCCAAAATATGGATGTTGGATATGCTCACTGCCACTAGGACATTATTGCTTTGAGGTTCTCTCCAGGAGCAGAACTAGGAAATATATATGATTAAAGTAAAATACAAAATGGAGACCAACCTGGAAAATTCCCAGAGCAGATAAAACCATTTAAGCCATATAAATAAAATTTGACTTAGCTTATCCTATAAAACAAACAAAAAATTAGTTTAGGCTGCTTCTTGTAGAGGACTCTTAAAATCATAAATGACTCTTAAGCTGTTCTCCAAAGTTGGCACGACATAACCACTTTTTTTTAAAAGATTTTTTTATTTTATTTATTATTTATTTGACACACAGAGATTGCAAGTAGGCAGAGAAGCAGGCAGAGAGAGGAGGAAGCAGGCTCCCCCCGGAGCAGAAAGCCCGATGCAGGCCTCACGATCCCAGGACCCCTGAGATCATGACCTGAGCCGAAGGCAGAGGCTTTAACCCACTGAGCCACCCAGGCGCCCGACACAACCACTTTTAACCAACACCTTACCACTAGGAAAACTAATGCTATAACTAATCTTTGTAAATAATAGTCTCTGTATTTTACTATACATGCCATCTTATGGCACTCATTCTCTTCCTGATTTGAGAACTCCCAATTCACGTACTGTTCTAATATGTACAATAAACTCTTACTAATCACTACTTTATTTGATTATTTTAATTTTGCTATTTCTAGATTTGATAGTATGTATACTAGCCCGCATGAACAAATATTTATGATTGTTTATCTTTATACTATGCTAAACATGAGTTCACACTGTGTCTGTTTCTAATCCAGCAATATGATTTATTCAAGCCTTCTCCCCTTATCTGTAGCTTCCTCCTCCAGTAATGAGAAACAGGTTCCCACAACCTGCCATCCTTTTATCCTTTTATAATTACTTAATGCTAGTATAAATGCATAGCACTTTCAGAATTAACATGTAGGGGTGAACTTTTAGGATCCTAGGTGGTAACAAGTTTTTATGAAGTAACTATTCTCAGCAGGATTTGTCAACTTTTTAATGTTTTTGCTTCTGTGTTCAAGGATGCCACTCTATCTTGAATGTTTAATTACATTCAGATTTGGTGGGAAATCTATATCAGCTTCATATACAGCAAGTATTTTAAAGTACATTCTATGAAAATTAATAAGCACAGCACTATTCCTTACCTCAACTCATAATAGCATTACCAGATAGATGGTATAATAGGAAATATGAAAAACCCAACTTTTTTTAAAAAAATATTTCATGGGGTGGGGGGCAGA
This sequence comes from Ailurus styani, assembly GCA_002007465.1. Classification (NCBI taxonomy): domain Eukaryota; kingdom Metazoa; phylum Chordata; class Mammalia; order Carnivora; family Ailuridae; genus Ailurus; species Ailurus styani. The sequence continues at coordinate 1,897,879 of LNAC01000133.1, forward strand.
GGAAGAAGTCAAGAATCTCAAGCAGACTCTACAATAACCACAGAGCCCAACATGGGGTTCAATCCCAGGACCCTGAAATCATGACTTGAGCCGAAGTCAAGAGCTGTACACCTAAGTGACTGAGCCACACAGGTGCCCCCCCAAATTCAACTTTATTAACACATGGTGGCCCATTGTGCTAATATCACCTAAACTCTTGAATTGCCTTAAGTAAAAGCATATTTGAAATCCTTAATCATATTACCATTAATATTGCAATTATAAAAGCTATTTCTATAATTAAATTTGAGTTTATATTTAACAAAAGAAACAATCTGGGAAATAGTCTTGATTATAAAAATAACCCTCATGACTTATAATCAGTAATTTTATGAATGACTAGCACAAACATGCTTTCTAAGTGTTCTAACTGCTAACCTCAGGATGGAATTTGTATTAAACAACTGGAGTTTGTTTTGTTTTTCTTAGGACTCAGAATAAAGTTGTAAATCTATAGGTTATGGATTTAGACCTAATATATATAAGTAAATAAATTTCAAACTCTCCATAAAGTTATTCAAATAATTTAAGTAAATAAATTTCAAACTCTCCATAAAGTTATTCAAATAAGTCATGACATGCACTTCTAAAAACTGGCTTTTGATCTAAGCTACTACGCCTTTAAACTTGTAGCAATATAAATTTTGAAACTAATACTATGCTACTGTATTTGCCTGTTGGAATAAAAGATAGGAACTAAATGTAACATACTGTCTTTATCTTGGGATATTTAGTAATTTAATATGTAAGACTGAGGGAATAACTCCATTAGTTTTATTTAGGTGGAAATATTCTCAAGGAGAGTACAGGGAATATTAACAAGAGTTTGGGTAATAATTACAATTTGTTTTTCACCCTTTTCATTGTGCAATGCATAACCTATGCATCTACAATGTTTTGAAGTGGTAATGAGAAGTTCAAAGGTTGTAGCAACTGCTTTTTTAAGAAGTTATTGGAGGGGAAGTAGTCAGATGTTTAACAACTTGTTTAACTAGATTTCTAGCAGCCAAACTTCCTCATAATCTTTACAGCTGGATAGGGCAATAAGACTAGTTTTGGCCAATGGATCATGGACTGGAAGGGTGTGTATCAACTTCTGAAACGGAGCACTTATCAGTCAGTGAAATTCCCAAATCTCTCTCTTGGCCACATTTACCAAATATATGCTTCACTTTTGTATACTACATTTTGTAAGTGATTATAAGAAACAGATGACCTCCAGAAAACAAAATTGCCTGCCTTGTAAACAGAAAAGAGTTCATAAATTTGGGGCCATCAGAAGCGGCATAGGATTCTTAAATTTTACCATTAGAAGGTCTGTTAAAAATGTTTCCCTGAGACAAAGACCAAACAAATAGGAGGGCCTTCTTCCCGTTGTTAAAATCTCAGAAAGGATTAAACCGTCACTAGCTAAAAATCAAATTAAGAGTATGGTGCCCACTCTTTAATTAGATCTTACGGCTTAAGAAAAGACTTTAATCTTGGGACTCCCACCTAAGACTGATAGGTTTAAGGCACTTTCAATTAAGCTTCCAGTTCAGTCTGGGAACCCCTAAGGATACCAAGACTCTTTAAGGAGTTTGGTGAGTTCAGAACTATGTTCTCAGGAACACTAAGATGCTATATACCTTTCGTACTTTATATTTTCATGAATGGTGGAAACCAATGATGAAGGCACTGGCACCAAGTTACAATGACACTATCCTTCACTGCAAAGCACTTTCAGGAAACATTACATTTAACAAAATCCCTGATAAAATATTAAAATTAAATCTTGAATCTTGAGCTTCAATTTCTAATACCCTGCATGACACAAAACAGCAAGTGTTCATAAAACTTGCTGGCATGTGTTGGGGAAATAAAATTGTAAATAAAATTTCCCAGTCCAGAGAACGTCACGAAAGGTAGTAAAGAAAAAGTTTTTTTTTTTTTAATAAGCATTGAACCAGTATGATAGGTCTTTTACCAGCATTCCATTAAGAGACTGCAAAGAAAGCAGTTATTTATATACAAATACAATCTGTTATATGCTTGTTTGAAAGATACTAACTAGTCCTCAAGAGGACTTGACAGCACTATTTGTCACACAATTCATCCTAAATTCACCTGGTGATTGGGGTGACCATCTATGTTAGTTTTCTATAATGGCAACATAAACTTCTATCCTCATAACAGAAGGTAGTTTTACAACTAGGAGATGGGCATGCATGAGGTTAAGCTCACACCCACTCCCAGAAACTGACAAATGGGGGCACAGCTGTCCTTGGTTATTTACATTCCAGAGCAATTACCAGGTCCTTGGGAAAAACCTTCTTAAATGTTGAAATGGCAAGACTTTAGCTTTTAAAGATTTAAATATAATTCAGAGTGACAGAATTTAAAATTACAAGGTTTCTAAAGTAAACGCACTAGGAAAAGGGAAAGGGGGTGGGAAGTCTCCCTTATTTTCAACAGCAAGAATTAAGCCTCATTATTTTTAATTCGTATTTGCCCTTACTCATACTGAAAAACAAATGTTTCAAGGAAACCTCCTGGTACAACTGAGACCCAAGTCTAACTAGACACTTTTTCCATGGAATCACTTGTATTCCAAGGATCAACTAAAAAAATCTGGTTAAGCTGACTTGGAATATTTGGCAAATATCCTCTCAAATAATTTACACCAATTACCTGAAGGGAAACAATTGAGACTTTCTGCCAGTGATCCAATTCAACCTTAGCCAAAACTTGAACCTGCTATTATATGCCTGACATGATATTTAAAGGCTTACAAGAGATCAGTGTTAGTACATGTAATTTTGAAATTATTTAATAAAACATCAACACTGAAAGAACTGCTTAACTCAGTGAACCTATACTTTCCAAATGAATAGTATGATTTACAGAATTGTAAAGGGGTAAAACTATCCATTTATAGTGTGAGATATTCCAATGGATTTTAAAGTAACAATTCGGTTTCCATATACTGCAAAATATAAAAAACTGGATTTTTGTGTGTGTGGTTTTAGAAAATAGTTATGTTTTTCCATAAATAATGTATTTCTATTAACAGGATTGAACTAAAATGTGAATTTTAATGAATTAAAAATAAACATTTAAGATGTTTTATAGGATACAGAGGTAACCCAAATAAATTGAAGATCTTTCAGATTTTTTTCAAAGACTTTTAGGAGGAAAAAGATTTCTTACAGTCGAATAGTGAGAGAACCAAAGACAGAAGTAAGACTAGTGGATGAAAAACCAAATAGGTAGCTGTTCTGGGAACCACACTTTTAACATATACAGGAGTGGCTATTGGTACCTAGACTATGTAATAAGCATAGCAGATTTCAGGTTTGCTGTCAGAAAGAAACCTGGCTTTTAAGAGTTACCATGATGGTTAATGTCTTTTATCGCTCTAGGGATGGCAAAGGTCCTTTCCCCTACCTCCAGTGTGGTCAGGAAGAGAGTGGACAGGGGACAGTTTCCAGGAGTAGATTTTGAGCATAAAAAGTGAACCAATATTTATTGCATACCTCGTGGGGGCATCATTTAGTCCTCAAAACAAGTCTTTCAAAATATTTCACCCCTTTTGTATAAAGACCCTAAGACACAGGAAGTTGAAGGCAACTTGCCTCAAGTCACCAGGAAATAGTTGCACAGTCAGCATTTAAGCCTTTGTTGTATCCGATAAGGTTCAGTAAAATGTGCTGCTTGTTCACCACTCAGCACACTTTCAACAGCTACTGTATAAATGGCACTATATATGAGACTAATTATAAAAATGCCATAGTAATCTGACTTAGATTTTGCCTTCAAGGAGTTCATAGGCTCACAGGGAGATAAAACATTCACCTGAGACTTTGTAATATGGAGAAAATATGAATTGATGCATTTGTACAAACAAAATTATAACCTTCAATGAAGAATTATCCGAACAGGATTGATGAAAAGTTAATCCTTGAAAAATGTTTTGTTCTTATTAATATACGCCCCCCTGTCAGTTTTTTTCTCCATTGTCCAGTGAGCGTTTTGATGTGTTAACCATGTAAAAAAGGAAATCATTTGCTAGAACTATTTGGACATAGAAGTGGTTGGACAGGCCAAAGAGAAGCAATGCTTTCTAGCAAAGTTTATTCAAAGAATGTGAATATCAATGTATACAAGGAACTAGTTAGTTCATTCTCATTCTGATCTGAGAAGTGAGAATTATAAATTTAAAGCAAACATAGGATTATAAGGGTACTTGGCATATGATGCAAAAAAGGCCATGAGGAGAACTAAGGTATTCAGTTTAGAAATATGGTGCCTATATTCAGGGATTTACATTCTGTAGAAAACACGTAAGTATTCAACATAACATGTAATGATGAAAAAATAAAGCAGAGTAAAGAACTAAATATTGGAGGAGCAGAAACCTGAATAAGGAGTACTATGTACTAATACTAAGGAAAAAGCTTTCCAGGCAGAGGGAGCTGTCAGCCCAAATCCCTGTGAAAAGTGATCTTGCAGATAGCGATCACTTCCAAGGTGGGCTAGCTCCCTCAGGATCTCTTTCATCTTAAGGCTGTCCTGCTTTTGTTCTCTACCAGATTACTCCCTGCTTCTATAATAGGGTCCTGAAAAGTTCTGGTTGAAGATCTATCGCATACCTGGGGTTATTCTTGGTGCTATTTTTAAGACATCATGGTATAATCACCATTTTGCCAATGAGAAATTTGTTTCAAAGAAATTAAATGATTTGTCCAAGGTAATCACCTGTTGGATTTGAATTCATTGATTTACCTCAAAGCTAGACCCCTCTCTCAAACAAAGAGAGATGAAGTTGTAATTTTTTCAAGTATCTAGGCCTCAGAAAGCATTCTGGAAACTAGACTGATCCCGGTTTTATAGGAAATTGGGAGACTGAATCCTGAACCACTGTGGTATGAATAGAAATTTATTAGCATGCAACCCTGTCACCTTCCCAGGGGGAAAGTGGATTATGAGGATTTGGGGGAAGACAGATAAGGACTACACCAGGGTCCTCACTCAAACTCTCCCAAGACAGAAGCATTAAAATCCCAGGCCTTGAAGCATGTAAATCTTCAAGCACGTGAAGCTCATTTTAGTTGCAGAATAGAACTCTGGGTTGGTGGGCGAAGGAATTCCAGACTTCACTGTTTTTCCTTTCTATAAATAAGCTAATAGTTAACCTTTCTATATTCTATGTGAATGGTCTTCCCGAATATAGTCCAAATGTGAGAACTTTCTATCTATGGAAAAGGAGTTCAACAGGTCCAGTTAATGGAAGTAGTCCACTGCACTCAAATATCTTGTTGCCAAAACACCAAGGAACACAGGCCTTTAAGCACAGTAAGTCCTGAAACTGCTTATCTTTGAAAGCAGATATGTGGTCCAACTCAAGGCAACTAGGATGAAAAACATGAAGAATCCTCTATCTTTAAGATCCATGTGTGAACCATTCACTAATTTGTATTCTCCAGTTTCTTGGCTATTAGAGTATGTTGGACTTGCAGAGTTTCATCAGACTTGTAATGTATTTATCCAGTTCAGTAGATAAGTGCATGTCTTCCTAGTGCTTTAAAAGAGTAGAAATCAGTTTCCCAGTCATGACACAGACCAGCAGTCTTATAAAGCTATTAGTATGTATTTGTATTTAATTTCAACTGCTTTCAGTACATAAGATGTATTTGGTTTGTTCAAGCAGAATATATAAATAAGGAAGAGCTGGTAGATGGATGTTAGGAACCTGGAAAATGGAGTTCATCTTATAGAACTCACGTAGGATAAAAATAGCCAAAGAAAAAGGAACACCAAGGAAAAATGGTATTATGAAAACAAATGTTTTCAGTGCTATTGTTCAAGAAAAGTAAAGATATAGCCACCCAGAAAGAAGTATATTTACTTATTTTAAAGATTTCAGTGAGAGCACACACACATGGGGCTGAGGAGGGGGTAGGTGCAACAGAGAGCAGGAGAGAGAATCTCAAGCAGACTCCCCACTGAGCACAGAGCCCGACTCGGTGTTGGATCCCACAACCCTGAGATCATGACCTGAGCTGAAATCCAGAGTCCACTGCCTAACTAACTGAGCCACCCAGGTGCCCCAGGAGTATATTTATTTTTAAGGCTACATAAAAGTATAATATTAGTATATGCTTAGCTAGGTAATATACTGGTTGGTATGCCACTTGCCAAGGGCATTGTACAGATTTGGACTGATAATGCAGAAATTAAAATCCCCACTCAGATGCTCACAAAATTTCAAGTTAAACATGGTTCTCTTTTCTAAATTTAATCTTTGTATAAATTTGTAGGAATTATTGCCTTTTTATTGAACATCTTTATCATGTTACTGCTTCATTTCATATCAAGTCTTCATTGAGTTGGCATAATACAATTGCAATGTATTTCACTAGAAGTAATTTAATGTTTTGACTTTGAATGACATAATAGCTCATGCTTCACACTTTATAAGCCCAGTTCTTTACTGGGAGGAATATACTTTACTGTGGGTTGGGGAAGGGCAACTATCATTCAGTATATTACTTGGATGTGTATTAATTTGTATCAATCATGCCTGACTCCTGCTAAATTTTGTGCTTGTAAATATTTAGTTACTGATAACTCACTCAATGGGGAGTTACAAAAAATTTAGCAGGTATTTAGCAGGTATTTGAAAAATGGTACGTGTTGGTCTCTGAAGCATTTAAATGTAAGAAGTAAATTTCAAGAAAAATAGAAGGTGCATGAATTGTGTTTGTATAAATTATAACCCAAAAGCAGAAACCTACAGGGATTGCTAGATTTAATTATTCTGAAAAAATTTTATACATTTAAGAAGTAAAATATTTGCACTGACAAAAGTTAAATGATTTACATACAGTTCATTTCAATAATATCTGAAAAATAGGCTTAAGAAATAATCTCCAAGAAGTAAAACTGTCACTATTTGCAGTAACATAAAGTTATACAGAGAAAGTCCTACAGAGAAAGTCCTGAAGACTCAACGAAAGAAAACTATTAGAATAAATTTAGTAATGTTGCAGGGTACAAATACAAAAATCAGTACATAGAAATGAAACTGATAGAAATTAAGAAAACAATCCCATTTACAATTTAATCCAAGATACTTCATAATAAATTTAACCAGAAGAGGTACAAGACCTGTAAAAACTTGAGAGCATAAGAAATTGAAGCTGAAGAAGACAAAAGTAAAAATATTACATGCTCATACATTAGAAGGCTGTTAAAAAGCCCATACTACCCTAACCAATCTCCCAATTCAGTGCAATCCCTATCAAAATTCCAATGGCATTTTCCACCAGAATAGAAAAATCCTAAGATTTGAATGGAACCAGAAAAGTACCTGAATAGCTAAAGCAATCTTGGGGTTGGGAGTGGGGTATTTGGAGGGTATCACCCTCTTTGATTTCAAACCATTTTATAAACCTATCGCAACCAAAACAGTGTGGTATTGGCATCAAAAGAGACACATAGGTCAATGGAAGAGAATAGAGAACCCAGAAATAAACCCAGGCACATATGGTTAATTTATGACAAAGGAGGCAAGGGTATACAATAAGGAATGGACAGACTCAGGGTGTTGAGAAAACAAGAGTGGCACATGCAAAAGAATGAAACTAGACCAGTCTCACACATCATACAGGCTTGAAAATAAGACCTGAAACCAAGGCAAAAAAACATAGGTTATATAAGCTCCCTGACATTGGTCCTGGCAATAAATCTTTGGATCTGATTCCAAAAGCAAAGGCAGCAAAAGCAGAAAAACAAGTGAAACTAGATCAAACTAAAATGCTTCTGCCTAACTAACAAAACTAACAGAATGAAAAAACAACCTACCCATGAGAGAAAATAATTGCAAATCATGTAGAATAGGTTAAAATTTGAAATATATATTTTAATGAGAACTCAAATAGCAAAAAAAAAAAAGATATGGGACATTCCGAATATACATTTTTCCAAAGACAACCCACAGATGATCAACAGAAACAAGGAAAGATGTTCAACGTCACTAATTAAGAAAACACAAATCAAAAACTAAACCGAGTTATTACCTCATCTCTTACATAGGCTATTTCATATTTCAGGTGTTCCTTAAATTGCATTTATAATTTTTTCTACTTTTTATAATGGATATTCAAAGTAATATTTTCAAAGAAATTAGGTGTGCGGGAACGAGTGAACTGCCCTTGAATAGGAAATAACTTAGCTATCCCAATAGTCTACACACTTTGGTCTCTTGTGCTTAGGATGCTAATTTATTCTTGATGTAGCCATTTAAAGATTATGTCACCTGACTGAATTGAAGGTTGGCAGAGTCCTGATGCCAGGATAGTGCTGTACCTGCCTGAATCGAACCTTTCATGCAAAGTGCTTCAAAGTGTCCAAAAGGGCAGAGAATTGGCACTTCTCTGAACTTGTCTATTACTGAATGACTTTTTGCTCTTATTTAAAAAATATTGTGAAAAAAATGTTAAATACAGTTATATTAGTTTCAGGGGCACAAGAGTGATTCCACAATTATTCTACATGCTACACAATACTCACCATGCAAAATATAGTTACTATCTGTCACTATTCCTTATTACAGTATGATTGGCTAGATCCCAATGCTGTGCTTTTCATCTCCATGACTTTTATAACTGGCAAGTTTGTACCTCTTAATCCCCTTCACACATTCTATTTTTCTTAAAAGATCATTTTATCTTTGACAGGGAAATATCTTCAAAATCATGTAAGATCTTGCTCTTAAATTTTCACAAGTTATAGGAAAACTAGCCTTAAAGACATTAGGGTTGAGATAATCACATCTTCTTCATAGTAAGCTTTACATTCAGAGTATGGGACACACCAAACTCCTGTCTTATCAGATTCTTAGGATTTATAGTTAATTGCAGCAATTTTGTGTTTTTGTTTATACCTTCTGTTTGCAAGTTTCTATTCTTATCCTCCCCCAGAGAAAAATACTTTATGCATAAGAATGTTTACTGTTAATTACTTTAACCAAATTACCAGAAACTCTAGGAGTCTTATGAATATACTATGACTATATATAAACAATGTTATTTGATGAGTTTGAAGAAAATAGCATCTCATTTTGTCAGAAATAGACTAATGTCTCTACTGAGGCATAGAACTTTGAAAGATTTGCAGTTATTTCATTGAAGTTTAACTGGACACGGTCAATTAAGGAAGAATTTGTGCAGATGTACAGTTTCTTCAGATTTTTTTTCGTAGCTTTTCAAATCAGTCAGAAATGGTCTCTCTGGTTCTGGCAGTAAGTGCTGCGTGTTACCCAGTAAGAAAATTGCTCAGTGAAGTTATTAGTTCTCCCTACCCGCCCCCTCCCCAACACACACACAGGATAGCTCAGAATCAAAGTGCACTATAAGATGCTGACAGTTCAAAGGTATAAAAACCTGTGCAACAAACAGAAAAGGGCAGTCTACTAGGGAATATGTTAGAAGGCCCTGAAATGAAGTTTGATTGCAGCAGAGCCTCCTGAGTAAGAATTAATGATAACCTGACATTGCTTTTTAATGCACGCTGTTCACTGCTTTAAATGCATGGAGAATGAGTTTTGCAGAGAATCATTTTCTCAGAAAGCAGTAAATTTAAGGGAACTACAAGAAAATGGGGGAAGAATTACTCTAGAATTTACTGAGTCATTAATTTGAAACTAATTCTTAAAATACTAAAAATGGGAAGAAGTTACACCTTTGTCTTCCTTTAATTGGTAGGGTAAAATGGAACATCAAGAATTCGTTATTACTTGAATGAAGTTCTTTACCCACAGAGGTTAAGTGTGATTGATTGCAAAAGTACCCCTTCCATCTACCCATGTCTTATCCTACAAAGGGACTTTGCAGTTCCTCTCATCAAGATGAGACCTCTTTCCCCACTCCTTGAATGGGGCTAGCTTTTAGGACTTCATTTGGACAAGAGAACAAGAAGACATGAAAATATGGGGAGACCACCTAAATGACAACAAGCAAGAGCTGTTTATTCAGAGCCTGCAATAGCAAAGGAGTCAGCCACCATCCCCTGTGTTTTGGCAGACTCAAAGGCAGACAGAAGAGTGAGAAAGCGTCAGAGTTGGGGGGCGGAGGGAGGTGTTGGATAAGAGAGGTTTCAGGTACACACTGATTAGAGGCTGCTGGCATGGGGGAGCTGCAGGCAGGCTAACCAGAAGTTGGGACGTTCTATGTGATTGGCTAAGGGTGTATATTTGGCTTTTTCCAGCTGGAAGTTGGGACAAAATTTAGGGAAGCAGTCAGTTCTTAATCAAATTTTAGCTACTTAGGGCTGATTGCTGTAGGGGTTGTTGGTTAGTTTCCTGAACTGGTTACTGTAGACTGTGGGTCAGAATTCTGTTTCTGTACATAGTCTGGCAATTTTCCCTTTGCTATATTAAGTCTCTCATTGGAAAAACAGTTGGGCATTTTTAAGCCTTGGCCTCAAGAGCCCAAGAACTAATCTTGGAATCTGCTATTGCCATGTAAACAAGCGTGAAGTAGCCCACTAATATTTAAGAAGTCATGCGGTAGAAAGCCCAACTGCCCCCAGCCAAGGCTGGCCTAGATAAGCCTACTGTCCAGCTGATTCTCAAACACAGGAGAGCACCCAGGCAACGTTGAGGATCTGTCTGTCCAACAAACACAGGAGTGAACTTAGCTTAGACCATAACTGAGTACTAGAATCATGAATAGTAACAACTGCTTACTGTTTTAAGCCACTGAGCTGTAAGGTAGTTGTTACTATAAATTTGGTATTTATAGTATAATTCGAAAAATTCACAACCCAATTAAGTCCCAGGTCTTTTAAACAGCCATTGAGAAAACCATCAGGCTTGAAGATGAGAAGGCGGAATTAAGACCACAGATTTTTGAAATTAAAAGATGTTCCATTTATTATTATTACTATTACATCCTAGTACATTCATTTGCAAAATGTGGATCCACATAGCCTTTCTATTCCACTCCTTTATCAACACTCCTGTGCATGCTACTGTGACGATGTGGGTGTTCCTTGCATAAATCACATCCTACTGCTATAACTAGGAAGAGGAAAGTAAGAAACTCCACTGGAACTTCAGCAACTTGAAACATTCCCAGGAAAGAGAAAATGAGTTGTGTGACCATTAAAATGTTAATGGCATCGCTATGGGCTCACACGTCATAATTTAAGTTTTATTTTACTATCTTTTAAGTGATCAGTAATTGGTTTCCCCAGGTTTCCCATCAGTCATCAGGTTTCCTGTAGTGGGAGGGCCGAGAAGCAGCACCGAGGATACAGCGACCTCAGCTGAAGGTTCTGCTAACATTACTTTGGTTCTTCCCGCCTTGGATTCTCCTTGCCAAGCTTGGTTTGGAGCCCTCCTATTGAATCTGTGGGTAGCCAATATACTGCCAAAATAACTTTCTGACTAGTCAGAGTCAGTTTGTGGCTTTGGGAAGAAAGAAACCCTTGACAATGTAATGAAGCAGCTGGATCGCCTCACTAAAGATCTGGTGGGGTGTTGGGAGGCTGTGGGAGGAATGAAGTCTTAGCTATGAAAATAATTTTTGTTTATTCAGGCCAATATTATCTTTTTTCTCCGAGGCAAGATTACACTAACCTTCTGGTTATGATAGTCTTTGTCTATCCTGGGCTATGCTTTGATATAGGGACTTGAGCCTTATTTGTACTGCAACATCTTAGTCTTTTCTTACATATAAAATACCACTTCAATTGCTACATCCATCCTACATATAGATGAGGCTTCCCCCCACCAACACCTATAGTCCATGAAATCTGTAATGGATACCTCCACTTAATATACCTAGAAACACTCCACAGCAGTTATCTTTTTCTTCATTTTTGGTTTTGGTTAGGTAACTTCCCTTCTGGAATTTGAGATTTATAAGACCTTACTTCCTAATGTGTCACTGTTAAACATTTTGTTTTAGGGGCACCTGGGTGGCTCAGTGGGTTAAAGCCTCTGGCTTTGGTTCAGGTCATGATTTCAAGGTCCTGGGATTGAGGCTCATGTTGGGCTCTCAGCTCAGCAGGGAGCCTGCTTCCTCCTCTCTCTCTCTCTGCCTGCCTCTCTGCCTACTTGTGATCTGATTTCTCTCTCTCTGTGTCAGATAATAAAATCTTTTTTAAAAAAATAAATAAACATTTTGTTTTAATTCACCAATATCTACAGGCTATAATGGACTCCTCTAAGGATAGGTCGTTTTCATGTAAAAAAAAAAAAATACAAATGTGCCTGAGCATGTGCATTCTTACATCTTGCAACTTGAATATTTATTATTACGGATTCTCAGAGAGAATCTCAAGCAGACTCCACACGGAATATGGAGCCCAGTGCAGGGTTTGATTTCATAATCCTAATTATGACCTGAGTCAAAATCAAGAGTCAGACACCTAACAAACTGAGACACCCAGGTGCCCCAAGAAAAAATACTATATGTTTTGGATGTTTTTATGAGATTTTATGACTCTCTTGGTTTTAGAGAAGGCACAAAATCTCTTTCAAGAATGGTCTTCCATATACATTAGTGGTTATATTTACAGATTATAATAGTGGAAGTATTTTTAGAGAGTACAAGAAATTGCAATTAGGAAAACCATTTTCCAAGTCTGATTGATACATAGTCAGGGGATTTCTAGATACACTGAAAATGTTTATCAAGTGCCTGGTTAGCACAGAGAAAAATATGCAAAGTACCACCGTAGTGTTCCAATTTACAGAAGAATGCTTAATAGTCTCTCTGACTGAACATTCAGGTGAGTAGTGTTAATCTCCTGTATGTAAAGAATTAGATATCCTTAAGACAATAAAAGGATCTGAAGTCCACACTAATTTACATCAAAAAATATTTTATTTTCCTTAAACATTAAGGAAATTTAAAAAATAAGCTTCCAATACTGTGTATCTCAAAGATTCAATACTGAATTTAACAAAGTCCTTTTAAATTAAACCCATATTAAGTCACCAAACTTGTAAAGAAACTCAAAGGTAAAAACAAATGAAAAATAAAATTCTAATACAAGTCCTATCACACCCAGGTATTTACAGAGGTTTCAGTTTATTACCATTTCAATCCAAATTGTTGCCTTTGCAATGAGGTAATCCCATTAGAAAAGGAGTACTCTTAGTTTAATACTTGTATTTTCAATTAATGCCTGGGCATTTATATTTTCAAAAGAGTTATAATTATGCATGTTGCAAACACGTAATACAGTTTCCATTACACTCGTTGATAAGATTCTATATTAACGGGTTTTTTTGGTAATATAGCAAGTAGAATTCTGAGGAAGATTTTGTAGTCTTTGCATATCTCTTTCAATCACTTGACCTCATGGCCAGTCAAGTTTTAGTTTTCTGAAAGTGTTAAGAATCATACTTCTAGCAGTTTAACTTTTATCTCCTACATTTCATTCTTTCCAAGAGCACAAAGAATAAATCCTTTCATGGGATTAGCATTTGAAAGCGCTAATAGGAAAGAGGAAGATTGTAATGCTTCATACTAAAGACATTTAAAAAGAGACAATACAACCAGCAGAATTAAGTCTTAAAATGGAATTCACCTGTGCCCTAAAGTATTGGAAGCAATGTATTAAGATAGTTAAGAATTGAACCACCAGAATTTAGAAATATTGAAACATATTAGTTGATTTAAGAGGATTCTATAGAGATCCATTACTAATGATTGTAGAGAAGTATAGACAGTTATAAAATACAAGTATTACCACGTAATATGTTCAGGGGTTTTGAAATCAAAGATGATGACAGAGTAGGAGGACCCTGGGTTCTTCTGGTCTCAGAAACACAAGGTATCAAGTCGTTCTAAATACCCGAGAAATCAACCTGAAGACTACCGGAACAAACCCTACAAGTAAAAGGAAGAGAAGAGGCCACATCAAAGGTAGGAAGCACAGAGATACGGTTTATGGGAGAAGCTTACCAGTGGATAGAATGTTTTTATCACTGTACTACAAACTACTAAACAGCTACAAATCTTTGAATTATCTTAGGTTAAACATTAATGCTTAATACCTAATTGTATAGGTTTTTCATAGATGCAATTAAAGTTATGCACACTTTTACAGTTATTGATTAGTTCATCTTTTAGTCATAGCTACATTAAGGATTACCCTCCCCACCACATGAATTAAACCAACTAAATCCTACCTGCAATAGCACTGGTTTTTCCTGTTACACACATGAAATGAATGTTTTTTCCTGTCACACAAAAATGACCCTCCCAACAACAAAAAGCTCAACAGGCTACAATATTGACATGTTAAGTATCCTATGTACAAACTTCTAAGAGTAGACAGATCTGAAATTTAAACCAAAAGCCTCAACATTCAAGACCATTTGGATGACCCTTGAGTAACATGCATTTGAACTATGCAGGTCCACTTAATACACAATCTGATAAATATAGTACAGTACTGTAAATGTATTTTTCTCTAGCTTACTTTATTATAAGAATTCAGTATATAATACATATAAAGCACTTATTAAAATATCAGTTAGGTTTCCAGTCAACAGTAGCCAAAAAGTATTTTTTTTGAGAGGGATGGGGGTGGAAGGGTCAGAAGTTATACATGGATTTTGACCTCATGGGAGGGTTGGCACCCATAACCCTGTTTTTTCAAGGGTCAACTAGTTTTATCTTCATGTCACAAACTAGCATAAGAGCTAAATATTGCTGGACTTGGTGCTTTTACTGAGCAGTTACCAGTGCTACATGCACTTTGAGAAGTTTATTCCAATTATATACAGGTGATTAATGCCATGGAATAAAGTGATCAGGCAAACATTCCTAAAGAGCTTCCAGAGTATAGATTTAAAACCTTAGAAGAGCTGTTTTGGCACATTCCTATGTTTTGGCATATTCCTAAGTCTTGACTGGAGCAAGGGGGATCTTAGGACACCTAAGGGCACCCTGCAGGGAGGCCTTGAAAAATCTTTTGCTAAGATGAATCTTAAAATGGGACAAAATGATAAACCTATTTCCTTCACCACTTGGGCTTCTCAAATGGCCTTACCTCCAGTTTCTTGGGTTTGCTTCCAATGGTTAACAAAGCATTGGGATAAGAAACCAAATACAGTGATTGGGGGGAAGACGTAAGACCCAAATAATTTCAAAGAAAATTGCCCAAGTTTTAGAACCATTGCATGTCTCAGACCTGGTTGGCATTTAAAAAAAATAATAAATAATAAATAAATAAATAAATAAAAAACAAACAAAAAACTGTTTTCATGTTTAATGCAAGAAAATATCAGATTTATGCAGATAGCTGAAAATGTGTGTATACAGATCCACAAATATTGGTCTTTAAAAAAGGTCAAACAGAAGTGTTAACTCTTAGCTTCAGGGATCCTTAGGATGTGTTATTTTTCTGTTTTTACATCATTCTGCAAAGAAATAAAGCATTTAGAAAATAATGCATAAAAAGGCATTAGACTAGAAAAAGACAAGTTACCTGCAGATGGTATTTTGTGTACATAAAACCTAAAGAAATCTGTGGATAGAAAAGCAGAATGTCTATCTTATAACCACTCATCCAAATACAAACATTTTTTCCTTCAATGCAAAAAAGTGACTGCTCTATACTTTATATCAATAGAAAGAAGTGAAAGTTTGATTAAAAAAAATTCAAATATATGTAAGGAATCAACAAAAACATTCCAAAGGGGCAATACACAAGAATGACAGACTGACTCTTAAGAAGTTTGAGAATGCTCTGGTTAGATCTTAAAAGTAACTAGAAGACTAACGCATTGACTAGTATTTACTACTTCAAGTTCTCAGTATTTTAAGCATATTGCTCCTTAAATTAACAAAAATGTTTTTGCTTTTTATTTTTTTCAAATTAGAGTTTATTTCCTGGGATTTTAAGAGACACAGGCTTAATATCTAACTATGATTACTCTTTATATATTTAAGTGTATATTCAATATAGTACTTCCAAAAATTAGACACAAGAAAATATGCATCAACAGCCTTAAATATGCACAGCTTAAATATCAGTTTTAAGGATTTATGGGAGATTGAGGTTATAAATTAAGTGTACCTCTAACAGACTTTGATAAAGAAAATTGGAAATAATTTCAATGCTAATAAGAGTGCAAATAAACATGATCTATTTAAATACTAGAAAGCTTGGGGTTTTAATATTTAATATTCACTATCTAAAGTTGAGAAAGCTCAGTACACAGGGACATATACATCATCTACACCCTCCTCCCTCCCACTCAACCACCTCCCATGAGCACATACATACAGAACAAAATTTTAAAGGAAACACTAATTTAGGATTTCAGAGTTTGAAGACTAAAGTACTGTTTATTTATAAATTGCTTTAAATGATGTATGAATTAAGTTCATGATAATAATAATCAAGTCTTACCTTTAGTCTGTAAAACTTGTGAAATTTAACTTGACGATGGTGTGGAATTGTGCTTTCAAACACTTCTAGTAGATCACATGCAGATATTTACCCCTAAAATACTGAAAGCTGAGTGCAATACTTTACCCTCAAACCATTCACTAACTATCACATTAAAGCAAGTATTTTTACTGAAAAATAGAAGTTATCAAATAAGGATTCACTTTAGGATTAAGAATCCTTGATATTAACCGGATTTATTTTTATTGAAGTATAAGTAACATAGAATATCCTATTAATTGTAGTTATAGATCCTAGTGATTCAGTCTTTTTATATATTAAGAAACTAGCTAACTATAAGCCTGATTACCATTTCTCACCACATAAACATTCCATGGTCACTTGCATCCAGTCTAAGGGGCCATAACATCTCTAAGTGAGTTGTTCTCAGGCTTTACCTTCTTTAAGAAGGAGGGGATGGGATGTGGGGAGGAGATATACATGTAATATAACCATACAGAAGCTCTAGGTTTGAGCCCAGGTTAAGGATTTTTAAAAGCTAACCAAGTGATTCTGACACGCAACCAAGCTAGATGCACTTGTGAAATTCAATCCCTACTTCCCACCTCCCAAGTGAAAGTTACCTTCCTTAAAGTATGAATAGTGCTCATGTGTGGTGAGGACAACAACAACTTTGTTTTGGAGTGGCTATAATTTGATAGAATTTTGTTTCAGGTATTAAAGTACAGTAATACATGTGGCAATTTGGCCTATGGCCATGAGAGTAGAAACTCAAATTACCTCAAGATTTAAGAAAACAAACAGACCCCCACAGAAATCTCTATGCACTACACGGGGCTGGGAATGGAAAAGCTAGCAGCTTCTCTAGGGATCAGCTACTATGTGACCTCCTCAGGCTACAGAGGCTCTCTAATCACATCTCTGCTTATTCCTAAAGTCTATTCTATTTCTCTCTACAGACTGGTTTCCCTTATTTTCTCAGTTGATAGTCCCTCATTTAACTTATCCATACATACAATCTGATTGGTCAAGCAGATTCTTGTTATTAGGTCAGTTTCATTAGATCAGGTGCTCAGCTCCAGTCTACTTAGCTGGGGTAGGGGCAAGGCCCACAGTCACCTACATGTCATGCACATGAGTGGGGAAGATTCCCCCAGAAGCCACCAGGGGTGAATGAGTGAGGACACCCAAGCTGTAGTAAACACAAGACAGTTGTCCAAGGCTTTCAGAGTAACACTGGATATCCAGTTTAAAACTTTAGCAAGGGCGCCTGGGTGGCTCAGTGGGTTAAAGCCTCTGCCTTCAGCTCAGGTCATGATCTCAGGGTCCTAGGATTGAGTGCCGCATCGGGCTCCCTGCTCAGCGGGGAGCCTGCTTCCCCCTCTCTCTCTGCCTGCCTCTCTGCTTACTTGTAATCTCTCTCTGTCAAATAAATAAATAAAATCTTTAAAAATAAATAAATAAATAAATAAATAAATAAATAAATAAATAAAATGTTTGTGATTAACATGACGATTAGTAAATCTGGTTTTACCAGAATATATTCCATAAAATTATGGAGTCCCCTATGAGACTACAGCTTCTTTTGGGACCATGAATGTAACTGAGCAGTTCTGTCTTCTCCTGAAAGGTGTGAGTTTTGTCAAATCACGTTATTCAATTATGTGCAAAATAAAGGCAGAAAATTGATAGTTGGCAAAGCAACTATATAGACAATCTCCCCAATTTCAGCTTATTTATGAAAAAGAAAAAAAAGCCCTCATCCTTAAATCATAAACAATCTCTGTCACCTCACTGAGATCTGCATTACCCTATCTACAGTATGCGCACTGCATACAAGTTCTTATAACTTTATAGCAAGTTATTGCTTGCTTCATTATATTGTACATGTGAATCCTCAACTTTCCCATTTAAAGACCAGCCTGTAGCAGTTACAAGATCCTGGGGCTTAGGAGAACATACTGGCATACTGATGTATCATTTAAGTTTTCCCACTTCTCATTAAAGTTTAATTTTAAAATAGATCAAATGCTATCTCTTTTTAACTATTTGATTTGAAATTATTCATTCTTAAGAGATTGTACTGTAATACTATAATTTTGCCAAGTTGTATAATTGTCTATTTACCAAATAGGTCTTGATAGTGCAAAAGCTTCAAAATTATCATTAACTCAGTTAAAAAGTTGTTAAAGTGCTTTACTTTAGCTTTAATAATCGATTTACAAGAAATACATGACACTGAGGAACACACGATCATCAAAATCCAGACTGCGGAAAACTAAAGGACAATGAATGGGTTTATTCTTTAACCATAAAAAGACAGGAGGGAGAGAAAAAGACCTACAGAAAACTTAATGAGCAAGTTTACCAATTTTAACTATGAACTGTATTTGTATCCTTGTTTGAAAAAAATCCAAAATTGTTTAAGACGTGAAAATTTAAACACTGAATATTTGATGATTAATTCAGATCTATACCTACCTTGAAAATTTTCTTTAACATTGTTCAAAATAAATATTTTCCCATTTTACCAAAGGAAAAGTTCTAGTATTCAGAAAGTTCTTACCTAAGAGCTCCAAAGTTCCATGACAAAATCAGGTAAGTGATCTAATGGAGGTTTCCTACTACTGTAATATTTGCTAACTGCATCAAGCAAGTTTTTTCACTAAATCTGTTCTATCTGTTGCTTGGGAAAATTTCTGCTCATGTCCAACACCATCTGGTCTGGAAGGTGTTCCAAGCAGTAAACGGCTGCAGGGAGCTACTCATCTTCCCTATGGGAGGTATTTTTAAAAGACAAGGCAAAAGATAAACATAGTACATAATTTACTAGCTATTTCATGTTTACAGACAACTAGAATTTCTATATACCTAGATACATATGTAATTATTTACCATATCGTTAGGTTATATATCTCCAATAAAAAATTCAGGGGAATGTCCTAATGTTTTCTAAGCTATAATAGAAGCTGTATAGAAATCTAAAAGGAACATCGAAATTCAAACTCTACTCTTTAAAATTCAGAATGGAGACTCAAATTCTAATTTACTTGCCCAGGGTCACAGCCAGGACTAGATTCCAAATTCTAATCCTACAGCATTATTTTCCCAACATGATGTTGCTTATTTTAAAGCTCTAAATGTGATCTATCATCTGATTTTGGCTAGGAAAGCATAGAGGAAAACAAATTCCAGAACAGTTCTATATTAAATACTCTTCTAGTAAAATGCCACCTGGGTAGCTTTAGAAAGTACTACACTTCAAGGAAAAAAAAGGGAGGGGCTAACTTTATATTTAACCCATTAACTAACTTGTATAATCACATAGTCCATTGCCACTGAATCAGGACTCTAATTGGCAAAACCCAGAGGTTAGCTTGTCCAGGTCACTATAATTCCTTGGCAATCAGCTTCATCAAATTTGTAAGATGTGCCTTAATCATCTAGGTGACTCTAGCACAAATTTCTGATTCTGTATTGTAAAATACAGATTTTTTTCAGGTTACTTTTCATTCTAAGAATTTTTAAAGAATAAGTTTCCCATTAAAATCAGCAAGCAGTTATCCTATAAATAAGTCAGCCTTCATCTTCTGCAAACTGCAATACTGCAATGGACAGAACTGGCTTTTCCACAACAGGCTGCCCAGAAAGCTGCCAGGATGAATTTTTGAAATAAATCCCCTGTTTAAAATCTTTCTGTGGCTTCCCCAACACCTGCTGAATCAAGTCCACACTCCTTAATGTCCTATGGAATATGGTATCCTGGCTTCCATCTACCTGCCTTCACTTTCTATTCTCCAGGCCACTTCTTACAAACTGTAACAGTTTACGCTGTGATTTAAAACAGGTAACGTTCCTTAGTGGTCTCTTAAGTATAAAATATGAGTGGATTATAGGAAATAACCAGTTAAAGAGTTCACTGTATTTGAGCAACCCAGACTCAAATTTTAGCCTGTTTATTATCTAGAAAGTGACAAAGCCAATCAGCATTTTGTAAGTAGACAAAATCCTGCCAGTATCCACATGATGAACCTGGTTTCTTCCCTTTCCTTTATCCAATTGCCTTGATAAGGCATTCTTATAAATCACCTATCTTTAAATGCGGATTTGTCTTTTCCAAAGATTTAACAGAAATACAAGCTCATTAAAAAGCTACATGCCAAATTTTCTATGTGCCAACATACGGCAGTGAACAAATGTCCCTGCCCCTGCGCTCATACTTTGTTGGAGGATATGGACTATACATCGATAAATGTGTCAGATGAAAGCTTAGAAGAAAAAAAGCAGCCTAGGGAAGGTAATGATATTTCAGAAGTCAGCAAAGACTTCTCTGATAAGGTGGTATCTCCTTTGAACCTGAGAATAAGGAAGCCAGTTATGCAGGTATCTGGGGAAAGATCAGAGAACCGAGCAAAGGCTCTGAGTGGGAATGTGCTCGCTTAGGTGAGCAAGAAGGGGGCTAAGCACGGCTTGAGTGGTGTGGGCAAGTGAGAAGAGCAATGAGAGATTAGAGCAAGTGTGGAGACGGGGTTAGGGGTGAAAATGGACCACATCCTGGAGGACACCGTGGCAGTCGGTTACACACAAGGCACCCTATTAAGTGTCTTCCATAACTTCTCTTCATAGCAATTTTAGGAAACAGGTATTCACCATTAGAAAAAACAAAAACAAAAACAAAAACAAATCAAAACAGGCTAAACAAAAGTTTAAGAGGTGCCCCTAAGTTTAAGAGTACCCCTAGTAAGAGGTGGTAGTGAAATTTGGCCTCATACAGACTTCAAGTTATTTATCAGCCATATAGGTCTCATGTATGTGTATATATTTTCAGAACTAAATCTATTTTAAGTTTCCTATTATGCAGGACTAATACTGATGTACTTTTTTAAATGGTGTGACAATGTGGTTTCTGCAGAATAAGAATTTAGGACCTACTGCAAAGATAGGGTAGGCCCAGAAATGGGGATTTTAGCCACCTGCAGAAAAAAACTCTTAAGGTTCTCCTACCAAGCTATTCTCTACTGTAAAATTGATATTTGGAAACTAAAAACAGAAATAAAGTTGATCTTAGTTTTTAGGAAGTCAATGAAATGGAGTCTAGTTAATCATGAATTTGCTGGGTGCATTTTTTAAACACACTGCCCATCTGTGGGTTACACTTTTTAGTGAGCCTACAAAAATGCACTGATGCTGTATTTTTAGGCTCCTGTTTGAGTACATTCCTTCATTTTTAGGATAGTTTGGCAGAGACAGAAGTTACTATTGCTCTTAAGATGGTCTTAAAAGGAAAATATGCACCAGCACAATCTTAAGAAATTATAATTAAACTGCTACTTATAACCTTCCTACCTTTCTAGATAAAATAGAATGTGTAAAATGAAAGCATAAGTTCCTGAAGGATATTAAAACTCCGTTTAATGCACTAGTCATAAATTTTAAGTGGATCACTTGGAATTCATTTTGTGTACTGTAAATATAGAAGTGCAGTGAACTACTACACTGTTCACTTACAGAGTAAGTTACATAACTAGCAAATTTAATGTCTTCACCACGAAAGGACTAACATACACACAAAGCCATTTACTCTACATATGTATTCCCAATACCAAAAGAAATATATAGGTGATATACCACTTAACCATTACTATTTTAGTTTAAATAATCAGGATTGTTTACAATTTTCAAAATGTTTAACTGAAAATACTTCCTAGGCAAGTACTAAACAAAGCAATTTTTGCCATTCTTCCAGATAGCCAGTAAGGAGTTTCAAGAATTATGCAGAATTAACTGGATAAATCAAGGTAGAATGGGTTTTATCAGGGTACAGCATTTACTCTCTACTGAAAGGAGCTAGAAGCATTTGATAGAACCTCAAAAGAAGCCCAGATAGAGCAACAGGACTTTCAGCTGCAAGGTGAACAGAAAGTATTTGCAGCTAACACTCTTAACTTCCTAAAATACCAGAGATTATAACTGACATTTAAATGAATATCTGTTCAATATTTCTTATTCATTTTATTGTTATTAATGGAAAATACTGGAGTACCAACCATGTGATTATGGATATGCCTTCTCATTTAATCCTACTGAGCTTCCGTGAAATAATTCATCTTATTCTAAGGAAATGGAGGCTCAACAAGTTCAACTTGCCCTCACGTATTAGTCTGCTCAGGACAGAACTGCTTAAGAAGAACTGCTTAACACTGGGTGGCTTACATTTCTTCTGTTCTAGAGGCTAGAAGTGTCAGATAAGTCAAGCAGAGAAAGTCAATTATTATAAGGTTTCACGTATTTGTGGAACATAAGGAATAGCATGGAGCACACTAGGAGAATGAAGGGGGGAAATCAGAGGGGGAGACGAATCATGAGTGACGAGAAACAAACTGATGGTTTCAGAGGGGAGCAGGTTGGGGGATGGGTGAGCACTGTGATGGGTATTAAGGAGGGCACAGATTGAATGGAACACTGGGTGTTATGCGCAAACCATGAATCTTGGAACACTACATCAAAAACTAATGACGTACTGTATGGTGACTAACAACATAGAACAAAAAATGTTCTGGCCAATTTGGTTTGTGGTGAAAATGCTCTTCTGTCATGAAATAGGCAGACTTACCAAGGCCTGCACATGGCCTTCTTTGGTTTATGTGTTGGGACAGCTCTCTAGCGTCTCTTCCTCTAAGAAAATCCTATTGTATCAGGCCCTACCTTAAAAATCTCATTAAACCTTAATGTTTTTAGAGGCCCCATCTCCAAATACAGCTACGCTTATAGTTTGGGCTTCAACATATAAATTTTGGGGAAAATCACAAACATTCAGGGCGCCGGGGTGGCTCAGTGGGTTAAAGCCTCTGCCTTTGGCTCAGGTCATGATCTCAGGGTCCTGGGATCGAGGCCCACATCGGGCTCTCTGCTCAGCAGAGAGCCTGCTTCCTCCTCTCTCTCTGCCTGCCTCTCTGCCTACTTGTGATCTCTCTCTCTCTGTCGAATAAATAAAAAATCTTTAAAAAAAAGGGAAATCACATTCAGTCCCTATCACCTCAGTTACACAGCTAGTAAATATATATTACCTCTTAATATTTAAATATAAAAGGTACTCCATTTTAATGTTAATCTTTCATTGGAGACTTAGATTAAGTGAGACAGCTTTAAAAGAGCTGCAAGGATAACTAGTAATAAGAATTCCGACTGGTGAACTTTTAACCAAACTAGAAACACTCAATCATTGAACTACAGTTAGGTAGGGTACCATAAATTGCTGCAACTATCCATAGTCCTCAAGTAAAGCATTAATACAGGAAAGAAAGGCAAGATTCAAGCTTGTAGAAATCAGACTGTATTTTAAGTCCCAGTGAACCAGACTGTGAGATTAAGAGTGTAACATACAAATACATGAGATACGAGGAGATTAGCATACAAATTCTAGAAGGGGAGGCTGAGTCACTACTTTGACTTAAGACAACTGAAATGGGGTAAAAGTGGTAGGAAGGATGGAGCATAAGCCTCAACGGCATGGGAAAGAATAGTCTTCACAAGAGAACAGGTAAAGAGTAAATTTCCCCCATATCAACCTGCTGCTCGAATATGGAAAATCAGCAAGTTTTGCAGGATGAAGGTTGTAGGAAGGATTTAACAACAGGTTAGAGTAGGACAGTATGCATACTAACTATACAGTTTCCAGATTCCTCCAGACAAGATGTAATTCAGACCTTTCTGGTCCCCTTACAGACCATTAAGAAGATCTTAGGATTTCTCCTCGAGCATTATCACCCAGACACCCAAACTCGGTTACGTTCCTACAAATACCTTAATGCAACATGGGTCCTGGAGTGGACAAGTAAACATGCCAAAATGTACACCACGTTAACCCTTAATGCTGACTTGGCCAAATAACAGATACTACACATGTGGGCTGGAAATAATCATTTAATATGAGTTGAAATGAATATTAGCATAGCAGAACATAGCCCAATAAGAGGATTTCTAGACAGAGCCAAGTGTTTTCTAAAAGAAACCAAAGTTCTAGTGACTGGCTACAATCACCCTACATGAGACACTTGATCTTTGCATGGTGGTTTCTTTATCTACTGATACAAGTATTGAACATTCTTGAAGGTGAGTTTTGGGTGTAAACTAGAGGCCCTAGGAGTTCAGAGTTTTAAAAGAAATCACTCAATTTAGATAGGAATACTGAAAAACAAAGAAAAGGGCAGATCTCTATGAAGTATAGGAACACATACAACCCTGTCAGACACAAACTTTTGGAAAGCCTAACGAATGGCTCAGGGATTGTTTTATGGTACATGGGACCCTCCCCATGCTCTTAGACACTGGAGAAGACCTAGGCTAGTTAATATTTTAAGCAGTCTCATCTTTTTTATTTTCTTGAATATAGTTTTTCAGAAGCAAAGACCTACCCTTCCCACACATTGGAATTCAACCAAAAAATGTTTAATAAGAGGCATAATATTAAATACCAATGTAACCTTTGAAATACTAAGAATAATCTTTGTTAAGAACACACAATATGCATTTAAGAATCAAGTCAAAGGCAGACACATCAATTACATTTACTCAAATTACAAGGGGATAATCAGCATCAACCATGATCCATAGTCAACAATTACCCTGTGAATACTACCTAAAGGAAAAAAAAAAGTTTCCATAATCACTTCGAATAGTGAGATTAACATTCTTAAAAGCAAATCAATATACATTATATAATTGGACCCCAATGTAAGATAAACATACAGTTAAGAGAATTCTACATGACTATTCAGCACTTTTCAGTCTCAGGCTTATACTGCACTAAAAATAAGTTACATAGCCCATGTTTTCCCACAAAACTTCAATAGTGAGCTAATGCATTATTTCTTTCAAATATCCTTGTTTTTAATTTTTTTATTTAAATTCAATTTAGTTAACATACACTGCATTATTAGTTTCAGGGGTAGAATTTAGTGATTCTTTAGCTCATAAAACACCCAATGTTCATTACACAAAGTGCATTCCTTAATGCCCATCACCCAATGACCCCATCCCCCACCCTACTCCCCTCCAGCAACCCTTAGTTTCCTGTAGTTAAGAGTCTCTTATAGTTTGCTTTCCTCTCGGTTTTTATCTGATTTTTTTCTTCCCTTCCCGTATGTTCATCCGTTTTCTTAAATTCCACATGGGAGTGTAATCATATGGTCTTTTTCTTTCTCTGTCTTATTTTTCTTAGCATAATACCCTCTACTTCCATTTTTAGAAGTTCAAATTATTTAATTGCTTCAGATTGCCTCAACACAATTCATTCGATATTTCTCATTGTCATCTACTAAAATACATCTTAGAAACCCACTGGTCAACACAATTCATTCAGCATCTCTTATATAGTGCCATCTACTGAAACACATCTTAGAAACAGTACCCAGGGGTCAATTTTACCCCCATAAAATAAATGGCTATGTCTGGGGACATTTTTGGTTGTTATAATAATTGGCTGGTGATGAGTGAGGAAGGTGGCAGTGCTACTAACATCTGGTGGGAGATAAGATAGGGATGCTATTAAACATCCCACAAACAGCCCTCCCAAAACAAAGAAAGTACCAATAACGCTGAAGTTTAGAAACCCTGGGTTAACGGTGGAATTATGTTAGTGCAGCAGGCACAGAGCTAATTACTACAAATACAAAGAACATGGATTTTGGAGTTCCAGGGACCTGGCTTCCATCCTTGGCTCTGTCATTTACTAATAATGCAATCTTAGGCAAGTTGCCTAACTGCTCTGTTGCAAAACCACTAATTCCACTTCGGTTATTGTGAGGAACATAGGAGGCACTACAAGCAAAGTTGCTAGAACAGTGACCAGGAATCAACAGGTGTAGAACTAAAAGGTAACTGTCACAGTATAGAGGAGCCCAAGGAAACAGTACCTCGGATGGGATCCTGGAACAGAAGGAGATTAGGTAAAGGCTAAAAAAAATCTAAAGTTATAGACTTCAGTTAATAATCATGCAGCAGGGTGCCTGGGTGGCTCAGTGGGTTAAAGCCTCTGCCTTCAGCTCAGGTCATAATCTCAGGGTCCTGGGATCGAGGCCCGCATCAGGCTCCCTGCTCAGCGGGGAGCCTGCTTCCTCCTCTCTCTCTGCCTGCCTCTCTGCCTACTTGTGATCTGATCTCTCTCTCTGTCAAATAAATAAATAAAATCTTTTAAAAATAATAATAATAATCATGTAGCAGTACTGGTTAATTCTGATGTACCCCACTAACGTAAAACATTAATAAAACGGATGTGAGATATACGGAAAAGAATACGTACTAACTTCATGCTTCCTAAATCTCAACCTATTCTGAAATTTTACTTTTATTTTTTTTAAAGATTTATTTGTTTATTTATTTGACAGAGAGAGATCATAAGTAGGCAGAGGGGTAGGCAGAGAGAGGAGGAAGCAGGCTCCCTGCTGAGCAGAGAGCCCGACACAGGGCTCAATCCCAGGACCTCGAGATCATGACCAGAGCCGAAGGCAGAGGCTTTAACCCACTGAGCCACCCAGGCGCCCCAATTCTGAAATTTTAAAATGGAAAGACAAGTATGGTATTTTCTTCTTCTGATCTACAAAGTCTTCACCCTCAAGAAATTTTTCCTTTACCTACTTCTACTACCAAGATGAGGTCAAACTCCAAACAGTATTTAAACAACTAAAGACGATCAGAAGGGGATAAGATGTGACACATAACAGAAATTTTAACTCTATCAAAAGCTAGGTCCTAGAACATTTAGGATAGAAGAACTTTATAGAATATTTCCCAAAAGAGGTTTTAAAACATTACAGAATTCTCAAGGAAAATGAAAAGGGTCACATTATTGACAGTAACAAAAACCTCATGAAAAGAAATATAAAAGGTGTGTTATTGTTGTTAAAACTGAATGCCTTGACTGAGTGGGGGGATAAAGCTTCCTATACTACTATCCCAAGACTGCAACACATTTACTAGATATTGTTTTTGCTAGCTCAAAGTTCACTTTTCTTTATCACATTAGAGAGTTCATGCTGAAGACTGCCTCTGAAGACCAGGCTCCAGACAGGGAAAATAAATAAATCTCTTTCTCCAAACATTTAAAAATTATGTTAGTAGAGTATTGGTCCCTACCTTAAGTCAGATTAAGGAGAGAACACATGTGATGTACTATGAATTCGCCTAGTATCACTTTTCCAGGGAGCTCAAAGAATTAGGTGACAATATAAAGGAATTACATGCCATTTTCTTATTGTATTTGTCTACATTTAAAAGCCAGTGTCTGAAGTACTGGCTGAAGGCTGACATACAGACCTTATTTCCCATTTCTTTTACGTAAGTCAGGTCGCTAATCCTTGTAGCCCCTTTTAAAGAAAGCTTACAGAAAGAGAAGCAAAAGTACAAAGCCGCTTGCCGGAGGGCACAGAAAAATAGTGATGGGGTTTTGAGTTGAATTGTGTCGGTGCCAAAACTGGTGGAATCCTAACCCAGGTGGTTGGTGTTTGAAATTAAGGTCTTTGCAGGAGTGATCACTTTAAACTGAGGTCACTGTGATGGGCCCCAATCGAATAGGGCTGGTGTCATTACAACAGACACGTGGAGAAGAAAGACGTGACAACTGAGGTAGAAACTGGAAGGACACAGGTACAAATGAAGGAATGCCACGGATTGCCAACAACCACCAGAAGATAGGTGGAAACAGCCAAGGCTTTCCTTGAGCCTTCAGAGGTGGTGGAGACCTGCTGACTCCTTGATTATGGACTGTCTGCTGCCAGCACTGAGACAGAGAAGTCTGTTGTTTTAAGCCATTTGGTTTGTGGCACTTTGGCAGCCCTAAAAACCTAGCACAGTAAGAAACCCAGAAACACTGGCTGCCATTACTGCATCACTAGACTAAAAAGACAGCCAAATATGGAAGAGGGATTAATAAATGCCAGTGGGTAAGGAATCCAACTGTAGTAGCCAAAACAAGGGAGAAGCACAGTGAGCCCCCACTGTACCCGGTGTGGAGAGGAGAGAGGTCTTTTCCTTGGGTTCATATCTGCATGCCTGTACTGCCACTCCTCCGAGATTAACTTGATTTCAAAATACGTTCTCTTACAGCACCTAGGAACCTAGTCACAAATATCCGCAGCCTAGAATCCGTATTTCAGCTGGAGGGAAGACAGGTGCCATGCTTTTCCATCAGGTTAAATCTAGCAATTTCCTTCACTCAGAAAATGAACCTGAAGATATCGACTGTTTCCAATTATCATATAAAATGTTTTGAATTCTTAAGTATTACAGTATTTCCCTTCACTCCCCCAAAATATAAGACAAGGCAAAATTCTAAATGTTGCTATCATGTGCTTATCCCAATCATTCAAAGGGGAAAAGGGATCATTATTAAAATTTTTCTTAAGTATAAATAGTGGTCCTCTTTCAAAATTTGTTAACATTTTGAAGATTAATAAGAGCATAAGTTAGTAACAAATACAAGACTGGGGCCACCAAGATGCGTCCGCTCCACCTAAACCTTTCACTAATCACTGTCATCTAGAGGAAGGCTGAACAGTTTAACTGGTCGGCATTTTACAAATGAAAGGGTGTTATTAAATGGAGAAGCTAATTCTTAGATCACCCCAAACTGCAGCCCTAGAAAGGAGGGAAGCGTTGCCATTTATTTAAAAGAGAAAGAGCCAACTGTTATCTGGATACCTTAGTCGTGTTGAGTCAGGGACAGGCAGGGCTAGGTAGAGAGAGAGAGAGAGAAAGAGATAGGTGGCTACCTGACTAGGATCACATAGGGGGCTATGTGTTCAGGCTCACAGAAATCCCAGATGTGGAAAAATGCTGAGATGTACAAGACAGAGATAAGGGAAGATAATGAGACTAACAAGACTACCTCCTTTGTCTTAAACGTCAGAGACGAGATCTCTCTATAACAGCTACAGCTGGACTACTGAAAATTACCAAACTTTAAAGAAAAACTGAGCTTAGTGCTATCAGTGGTAAAGACGTCAAGAAGATTGAAGTTTCCCAGTCAGTTCTCAATAAAAGACTTTCAGAGAAAGCCCTCAGTGGCAAACCATTCCGGACGCCTCTCACTCTGGAGAGCCTTTTTCCTTCCTTTCTGTGCTCACCTTCACTTAATAGACTTTTTCACTTCACCCATTTGTGTCTTCGCGATTCATTCTTTGACTCCGTGAGACAAGAACCCTGCAATCCTGTAACACTATGAACCACCTATTTATGGAATGGCTAGAATCAAGATTTTAGAACGAATCCTCCAATTGCATTCACTAGTTTGCACACTTGAAGAAATGAAGCTCCTAGGCAAAATACCCTAAAATGTAACATTTAGTGTGTTGGCATGATCTACCAACTTCTTTCCTAATGCCCTGTTGGTATTAAAAAGTCAAAAACTGCTATTTGTTAAAATGCTGCTTATCCACAGTAAGTGCAACTAATGTTTGATGCCAAGTTCCTGCCCCTGGAACTTACATGACGAGCTTCTCATCTTTCCTAGCAAGAAGAGCCTGGGAAAGGAGTTAGACCCCTGAATCCCACCCATCTGGAAAAAAAAAGATGGACAAGAGCAGCACTGGATCCCCGGCCATATTGGGGAGCCAAGGCCTATTACTAAGACGGGGGCAAAGAGCTGTACACATTCCAGACATCATCACGCCCAGCATAAGTAATGCTGCAGAACCGGCAAGAGCGGGCACCCTGCGCGCACAGAGACAAACGCGCGAAGCTGGAGTAGCTAAGCTTTAGCAACCGCTGGGCCAGGAGAGCAATTCAGCGGCGGGAAAGGAACCCCGGGCACGCACACCGCAGAGCCAGCAGCCGACAGGCAGCCACTGCGCAGCTCCCCGAGGTCTCGGAGAAGCCTCCCCGCCCCGGGTGCCCAGGCCCGGGCGGGAGCGGAGCACGTCCCCGCTCCGGCACCCGCCCCCCACCTGTCCCGCGAGGGAGCCCCGGCCCGCGTTCCCCGCCCTCCCAGGCCCCTGGAAGGGGTCGCGAGCACCTACCCGCGGGCCTCGGCGCTGGGTCGTGGACTGGGTCGTGGAAGGGCACCTGCAGCGTGGCCACCATCTCCGGACCGTGGTCAGGGTAGCGCCGACTCCTCAGACCGTGGCACCCGGCTTTAGCGTTTCTTTCCCTTTTCTTTCGCCCCTGCCGGGGGCTCAGGCTGCCAGTGAACAGACCCCGGGGAGGGGCTCCCGCCACGCCCTGCCCCTGCGTGCGCGCTGCACGTGGAGATCCGGGGCTCGGGGGAGGCGGAGTCGTATCACGTGCCCGGCACGTGAGGCACAGCAGGTGTCTGTCTCTGGGCAGCCAAGCGAGGCCAGCTCGGACCCAGGGCCTGCGGCGTGCCTCGAACCGACGGCGTCAGAACGAGTAGGCGGGTGAAAGTACTTCGTGGGGCCCGCACCTAACCTGGCCTGCTTTCCCCAGATGACCCTCACCACCCAAGCTCAGGGGTAAGTGCTTGGCCAACTCTGACTCCGTGGTTGAAACACCGTCATGAACTCTGGGACTGGCCCAACTACTTACCCATAATTAACGGGGGTTGGGGGGACTGGTTGAACTCCTTCATGGTTCCGCAGTATCCTCTCCTGCTGATGTGGAGGTAATATTAGTTCCCACTTCATAAACTCTTTTGTAAGGATTTCACGAACTAACCAGTAGTTAGTCACTGGGTCTGGAACATGAGTGCTTAAATATTGTCATGATAATAAATGGTCTTATTTTTTCACATATTCCTTTCTGTAAAGAATAAAGAAATCCTTATCAGGCCCGCAGGGGCAATATCTAGAGGTCACAGTGGGCAGGGCCCTAAACCACAACAAGGAAATCTGTGTGGTCTCCCAAAGGAGATGGTTCTGGGGGAGAGCTGAGAGTAAGGGAAGCATCCTAATTGCAGGGAAAATTGAAGGCAGGGAGTCCAGGCTAGAGATCCGTTGCATGAGCAGAGCAACCAGAAGTAGGGATTCTCTCTATGAGGATCTGAGAGACCCATACGTCGGTCTCAGAGACCAATAATCTACTTGCAAGAGTCTTGCTTGCCCATTTTTTCAAGCCTGAGAATTTTGCATTTTTAAACACATATAATACTTTTTTTTATAAGAATGATGCTAGTGTGATTCAGTTATAGATTAGAAAGAAGTTCACGTGGAACCTCATTATTCATCTGCTGGGGAAAAGCTTCTATATGTGGTTGTTTCAGAGAATGCATATTTAAAAGCTGTGACCACAGAGACATGGTAGTGGAAGGGACAGAAATAGCTGCTCCTAATACTGAAAAGTTTGTCAACTAGTAGGTCCTTTAAAAAAAAAAAAAGTATTCATTTCTTCTGGCAGTGGTAAAACATGAACTCATTTCTGTTCAAGGAATTTTCTTCATATTATGCAGTTGACTGTTGCTTACAGTGACAAGATGGAACTCAGGACCTGTTTCAGTCACCCAACAGAACATTCTGCTTTAGTCTGTTCCATGCTGCATAACTGAATGAATACATGGTCCATCCTTACAATGTCGGAGGAGAAAAGCTCATCCTATTTCTGAAAACAGATCCTGACAAGCAATGATGTTGGGTCTTTTGAAAAAGCAGGTGTCTTGTCAGGTCAGGCTGCTATGACAAAATGGCACAGCCTGGGTGGCTTATAAACAACTGAAATGTACTTCTCACAGTTCAGAAGGCTGGAAGTCCAAGGTCGTGGCACTGGCCTGGTCAGGTGAGGACCCTTTTCTGAACTGCAGACTTCCCGTTTAAAGTTCACATGGCAAAAAGGGCTTGGGATTTCTGTTGGATCCTATTTATACGAGCACTAATCCCATTCATCAGGTCAGAGCCCAAAGGCCCCACTCCCTAACACCATCATATCAGACATTAGGATTTCACCATATGAGTTGTGGGGGACACAAATATTCAGACCATGACAGCAGGTGACCTTGACGACCATTTTGATAGTTTATATAACACTTCAAAGAATTTTTCACCAGCTCGTGCTGTATTTGTCTTCCCCATCTGTAACACTGCAGTTGTTCTCTGCCTATCCACACTCTAAGCAACTTGGAGGCCTAAGCAATTCCCACTATGTGATTCCTATCATATTTCTATCTATATGACTGGACAGATTTTTTTCAGGTTACCCTTGTAAATTCCTTCTCTGACTACCAATGGTACTTATCAAGTATATTACTATTTAAACACGTCATATTTTTTAAATAGACTTTATTTTTAAAGAAATTTTAATTTTACAGAGAAACTAAGCAGAAAGGACAGAGTTACCATATGCCACCTCCCCTTCTCCCTCATATATTCCTTTATAATTGATATCTTGTGTTACTGTGGTACACTTGTTGTAGTTAGAGAATTATTAGGTGAATAATTAGGTGCATGTTGATATATTTTTATTAATTAAAACCCATAGGTTTTTTTTGTTTTTTTGTTCTTTTAAAGATTTTATTTATTTATTTCATAGAGGGAGAGAGATCACAAGGAGGCAGAGAGGCAGGCAGAGAGAGAGAGGGGGAAGCAGGCTCCCCGCCGAGCAGGGAGCCTGATGCGGGCCTCGATCCCAGGACCCTGAGATCATGACCTGAGCCGAGAGCAGAGGATTTAACCCACTGAGCCACCCAGGCGCCCCCCCCCATAGTTTTTTTTTTTTTTTTTTTTTTTT